>CAEGAF010132696.1:0-48862 GCA_903067075.1 Micropoecilia bifurca
TGCGACAAATGCAAAACTGCTGTGGCCACACTGGTTCATATGTACTGGTCCTGCCCTGCACTTGGTCAGTTCTGGACCGATGTTTTCCATACAATGTGCAGGCTGGCCGGAGTGGCAGTAACACCGGGCCCTCTCTTGGCTCTTTTTGGCTTCAGTGGTGAGGGGTTGCCTTTACCAGCCTTTAAACGGCAGGCACTGGCATTTTGTTCGCTGTTGGCGAGGCGTACAGTTCTGACCAGGTGGAAGGGTGCTGCTCCTCCGTCTCATAAGCAGTGGTTATGTGACCTTATGTCGTGTCTGAAACTGGAAAGAATTAGATGCTCTCTTCAACACTCAACCAGTAAATTTGAAAAAACATGGGGGCCTTTTCTTGACTCATTTCAAAACAATAAATAATGATCCAGATTAATGGAGTCAATTCTTTTTATTAGAATACGTTCCATTTCTGTCAGGGATAGGAATATAGTGTGTGGATCCACTGAGTAGTGACCTGGGCGGGCTAAATGGGATTGCTTTGTAGGGATTGATTTTCTGTATACTATTATTATTTTTTTTGTTGTATCTGTATTGGATAAACACCTCTTTGTATTCACAAACTGTATGTATAAAAGGGAAAAAAACTTAATAAAAAGACAGTGATTAAAAAAAATCTCTTTTAAACTTCTGAAGGTTTTAGTTTTAATTGATAAAACATAAAAAGTTCACGTTTTAAAGATACCTTAGCAAACCACTGTACAAACAGCCCTGATCTGATCATCATAAATTAAGATCGAATTCAGGGAATCATAAAATGACAGATGTTTCCTTGCCGATATTTAGCATGCTGTTTACATTACAATGGCCTGACTAAGAGTCGTTTCCACACATTAGCTTCTAAGCTCCACATGGTAAATTGCATAGGCCTGCATAAACACTGGAGGTGGAACTGTGAAACGGTTTGAAGTTAGTAATGATTTGCTTGCTCTTCCTCGCTGTGTGAACTGGTTTTTTTTTTTGGTTTTTGATGATAAGCAGTTGCTGCTGCTACTGCTGCAGAGTTTGGGCTCTGGTCCAAAATAAGATCCGGCGCCGACAACACTAGAGACAAACACCTCAAAGCTCATCAGCATCACTTGCTCCCTGTCATCTTTCTAAGGCACTGATGATGTTTGTCTTGACTTTTGGCTCACAGATGGATTCCCTGCTTTAGTTTACTCATCTGCTGGTGCCAAAAAAAGTTTTTTTTTTCTCTTATCTCTCCTGTGTTTTTTGTTTGTTTTTCTTTCTGTTTTTTCTATTGAGGTTGCTTCTCACCATCACTGTCGCTTTTCAGACAACAGTTCAGATAGCTCTACTTCTCTTTTTGACATTATTGTTAACATCTGGAAAAAGAACCCTCTAATGTACAGCGTTTTTCAGACAGCATATCATTTATTCCCCTCTAGCGTTTTCACATCATGTCAAGTTGCAGTCAGCTCCATGAAGTTTATCAGAAATTGTGTGCGCTGTAAACCAGTGTTGTAATAGTTTTTCACTGTAGTTTAGTTTTATTTCATTGTGACTTTTTCTTTATCTAATTCAGTTTTTGGAGTGGGTTTGCTAGTTTTCACTAGTTATTATTAGTTAAGTCTTGCTTAGTTATTATCGTAGTTTTAGTTTTTTCCATACTTCAGGCAACTTTTGGTGCAGAATTCAATACTTTACCACAATACTTAATACTGAAAGTATTGTGATTATGCATACATCCTTTGGGTAATGAATACTCAGGAGAAGATATATTTTAAAAATTTATTAAATCATTGATAGGACAACATATCCCAACTATAAACTTTATTTGTGGCCATTTTGCGGATTAGCATAATCAATTTCTTGGAACCAAAGGACGTTGTATCTATAATTTCAGTATGTTTTAGTTAGTTTTAGAAATGCACAATATATTTGCAGCTAGTTTTTCCTATTAATTACCATTTTATTCATTTCAGCTAATGGAAATGTTTTCTCAATTTCAGTTTTTGTTATTTTGTTAGCGTTAGCTAACCAGTTATCAGTAAAACTTTCTTGTTTTCCTGAATCTATCACAGCTTTATGCACGCACGTAAGAGCTAAGTCCTGAGGTATTTTTTTGTTCTAACAGAAGTAGAAAATAAGACTATTTTTAGTGTGCAGATTTAAATTTATCATTACGTGATGGGTCAGATGGAAGGCAGAGCGAAAAATGTGAAAACCACGTATTTTGTAGTGCAGCTTCAGCTCTTTTGGATGGCATATCTTATTTCATATAAATGCTAATGTCACCATCAATATATTCTCTGTAAAATCAGGAAAGCTTATTCTGACTTTACATGAGAATGCTGCAGACTTAGAGAATTACCCTATTATGTATATCTGAAATACGCACAACATTCTTAAGTCAGTGTATTAAAGCTGCAGTGAGTGTGATGCGATGAATGTCTCTGACGCGTCTAATATTCAAATTGTTCATTTGTATGCAGAAAGGGAAACAATGCAGTGCTCTCCATCTATACTGCATCGATTTCTAGGTTAACTACAATTTCTCTTGAATACAGTCTGGCCTAAAAGTATTTTTTAATAATAAAACAAAAACAACCAGCAATTCAACATGTTCATAAATATTTTCAAAACCATATTTTTGGTATAATCAGTCAATCGCATTCCTTAGATCTGTTAAAATAATACATTAATATATATTTTTTAAAAACAACCTTTATTAGGTCTTTAATGCCCTTTTGGAATCAGCTGCAGAACCAGCTGAATCGTCTCAGGCTGTTTTGTCTAAATTAAGGGAATTTAAAAAGACTTGCAGGCAGCTACATCTGGCTGGAAATGATATGATTGGCTGTTATTGTCCCTTTTTTTCTCTTTTACTTAGTGGCTCGTAAATGTACTTTTTTTCCTACACCTCGGAGAAGATGAAAAATAATGGATGATATTGGAATAGCTGTGTAAATCGTTTGTATATTTTACAGTTCTTTTCATTTCACGCTCAGATTTTGACAATGCCGCAGTCAAAGACATAAATCGTCCCTGTTAGATACTCAGTAGTGAAAAAAAGAAGAAAAATCTTTGAACAAATATAGCACATATGGTCTCTGTGGCAGCAAACAAAGACTAAAGAAGTGGATTATATGGGGGGATATAATCTTGCCATTTTATAAAAAGACATCAGCTATTGATTCTTGCAATAAACAGATTTTTAGTTTTAATCTTCACAATATTAAACGTTCCACTAGGAAGATACATCAGCAGTATAACATGTCCTCCTTTTGCAGCCTGGCAGCTAACGTGACATAGCTTGACATTTAGCTTGTTGCTAACAGTCTTCATAATATTTTGGTTAGTTTGTGTAACTTGTTACCAGCTTGTCAGATTTTTTAATTAAGTGGTATTTTTAAGGGGTTGGTGTATCTCAAAGAAAAAAAATCATAATGACATTTTTTGCCTGAAGAAAATGAGTTTGCTACTTTATAACGTCGTCAACACAACAGATCAACTGAAACATAAATACATGCAGCTCTGGAAAAAAATTAAAAGACCACTTAAAATGATCAGTTTCTCTGATTTAACTTTTTATAGATATACCACTAACTACTAACATCATGTCTCCTTAATACCAAGCAAAAACTTTGTATTTATTTGCAGAAAATGAGAAGTGGTGAAAATGGCGAAAGAGATGCAGCGCTCTCAGACCTCAAATGATGCAAAGAAAACAAGTTCATATTCATTTAGAAACAACAATACTGATGTTTTAACTCAGAAATTAATATGTGGTGGAATAACCAGGAGGTTTTCAATGGGGTCCAGTCCAATGGTCTCTTCATTTTTTCCAGAGCTGTTAAAAAATATTTACTCCCCTATGAATAAAAATAAATTAATGTTGGGTATGCGTTGCTGTTAATAGGGAGAATCATAACACGATAGCATTTACGCTTCTGGAAAACGGGAGCAGTACTGCTGGCTATAACCTCATTTCGTAATAATGCCGTTTGCATATTTTTAACACGCTGATAACCGTGACAAATTTTCTCACAATAATCATGTTGTGCAATTTTCATCTCGCTACGTCTTCACCAGGGACTCACAGATGCCTCTTGCAGCGTCTTGCAGACAAAACATGATGAAACACTTCAAGAATAGAGCAGCTCCTGTAAAAGTGGTGATGCGAAACAGCATCACTAAGGCAGAAAAACAAACAACAGCAGAAGCCTCTATTGATTTTTCCTTTTCTTTTTGACATCAACAGCCAAATATAGCATATTTGCTCATAAGGATGCGTGTTGTGCTCGTTTGCCCGGCGGCTGTTTACTACTCTTTCACCTCTAAATTCGACTCTTCCTATTAATCATGAGCACGGAGGACAGAAACTGTAATTTCTCAGCAGGCCGCTGACTGTTTCTGAGACATTTAAAGGGGCTGCGCACGGCTATCTTTCCGCTAGCTCTTTTTAGACCCTTCTGCCGTTGTTGTTGTCAATCATCTGTATCCGTTTCTTTCGTCAGCTCTCGTACTGAAGAGGTCGGGGCAGGTCTGCTCCGGCTGATCACCGTCGGTCTCAGATCTCCCCGGCGCTCCCGTCGTCGAGCTCGGAGGCCGCCGTTGAGATGGGGCACTCTGTTTTCCGAGCCCCCGTGTGAATTTATCGACGGCGTCGAGGAAGAGATGCAACAAGAACATTTTTATTAGAGCCCGGCGAGAGCTGGAGAAGTAGGATAATGCATGGAGCAGTAATGTGTTTCCTCTGAGCTGTCAGGGCTTTATATGCTGCCCCCCCCACCACCCAACCGTCACGCTGCTCTGCGCCGCCTGATGACTTCATGGCCCTAAAATAGGGATTTTCATCAGCAGAGGCCTCCCCTGTCCACTAAACGATTAGACAGACTGTCATGTCGCCATGATTGCTTGGCATTCCTCGGTAATCAATTTTTCTGTTTTTTTTTTGTGCCGTCTAAGTGATATGACGTGTCAGGTGGAGTTGTGTGATGGTGCAAGGCTGCTTCCAGAAAGATGTCCTCCTCCCCTTATGTTGTGTATGTTTTTTTTTTTTTTTGCTCTCTTTGCTCGACTGCAGGACAACTTCCCGGCAGGAAACCCGGAGCGTCTGCAGGATCTGAAGTCCACCGTTGACCTGCTTACGAGCATCACTTTCTTCAGAATGAAGGTAACGTCCACATTTGAGAATCTAAAAAGTCAGACATTAAGAGGGGGAGTATTGTGTATTTTCCAGGTATCATCATTTAGCATCATTTTATAGCACAATCAAGTTACTGTGTTGCCTTCAGTTGTTATAGAAATTTGACTTCATGATTTAACATGTTGAAATTGGACCTTGGTCGCTTTAAAAACTTTTTCTGAAACTCCGCCTTCAGGAAGTCAGCACATCTCTCCTCTATTAACCCTTCAACAACAGGTTTTAACACAGCTTGTACTTAAAATATGACAGGAATGTTTGTACTGTATGTTATATTTGACTCTGGGTTCCATTGCCGTTACGATTTCTTACATTTTCTGACACACACTGATTGTGTTGCTCCTCTTGAGGCGAGTGGTTGTGCAGGGGCTAAGCAACGTTAGCACACACACACAAAACTGTCACAGTTTTGTGTGTGTGTGTGCGTGGGCATGTGTGTGTGGATTGACATGTGATCTGTTACTTGGTTACGTACTTTTTTAAAGTTTATTTTATTTTTATTTTGTTTGTGCTGCTGCTAAATTTTTAAATATCTCTTGGGAATGAATAAAGCTTTATTCAAGTGAACTGAATACTTTCTGTTGCAGATAGAAACCAACTATGATTCCAGCTAATTCTGAATAAATCAATTTAAAATCTGAACATTTATTATCTTATTACTGTTGCACAAAGCTAATAAATTGAGCATCTGCTCCAGAACTACTGTCTTCCTCTGAGGTGTTGACCTGTTTTTTACAAAGTGTGTTTAAAATTATCCCTGCCATGGTTCCAATGGCCCTTGGGCCAGTGGAGGTTTTTTTGACCCAGTGTCAGAAGAGCCTTAGAAATGACAAGTGTGACATTTAAAAAAAGGGCTATTCTTGCTAAATTTTTCTCTTTGTTTTATGTATTTTTAGTAGAATAAGACTGGAATTAAAAAATAAAACAAAAACTTTCCTTTGAAACGTTAATCTTACTGTAAAGGTAGCTACTTCTGGCTCGTTGTGTATTATACACAGAGGTACTAATGAGTTCCCATCATCCGTTAATGTTATGCCTGGATCCTAAAAATTGTGTTCTAATTCATTTTAATGAGACCAAGAAAGATCAGTTAAACTTGAGAAATTGAAGCGTTATCCATTGTATTCAATGGGTACAGGATTATTCTAAATGTGAAAACCTCCGCCCACATATAAAATTAAATTATTTAAGACCCATTTCATTTATTTTGCTGGTCGATATCGAGATGCACGTCCTGCTTTAAACAGCTTCACAGATGCTCTGCGGGTCGTAGCGACGACTCGGCCACTCTGGAGTCAAAACGTTCCCACCCTTTCCTCATTCCTCCTCCTCCTCCTCCTCCGGCAAACTACAGGATGCTGACTTGTTTCCAGGCTACAAGAAAAGCTCGGCTCCTTCCAGCTCCCTTTCTGTGGGTGGGTGGGTTCGGCGCACTGAGGCAGAGCTGAGATGGCAGCTGTGAGCGGAGGAATGAAAACTGTCACTTTAGGTCATCAAAGCCTTCACTCCGTGCCGTACCAATGCTGAGCCCTGATGTGTGTACATGGTGCACCGCTGCTCACACACAGCCACGGCCTCTGCCTATATACTGTGACCCGCAGATGCACCTAAACGCTGGAGCATCCAACACTGGTTAGGGTTCATTTATTAATTAGTGGATCAAAAGACTCCCAATTTGCTTAAACATTTAAACAAGAATTATTGCTACCGCTTTACATTAAGGCTCCCCTTATAGATTTTCAATAAATAGTTCATGGATATGTTATTAATTCACCTCTAGATGTATTATGAATCATAAATAAGTGATATTATGCATTAATTAAGGGCGAGAAGGCAAATAATATACTGTTTCTTGCCAAATAATGAACCAAGTCTGTTCACTTCTATATTTGACCTGGAGTTGTTATGTTAAACGTTTTGACTACATTATAAGCACAATAAGCATTTATAAACATTTTTTTTAACAGAAAGTCTCTTCCTCACTGTTGTAAACAATTATTTTAGTAAATGAGTATTCTATTGGTTATTCTAATGATTGAGTAATCGAATTAAAATTTAATAAAAAGAAAAATATTGGTAAATTCTTTCACCCGTTATTTTAAGGATGTTTATTGGTCCCCAGAAAAACAATACAAATTTGTACATTATTGTAAATCAATTAAATTTCCCTTGAACTTGAAAATTGAACATTATGCTGCTAACACTTAGCTTTCGTCAACGGCTCAGAGGGGGAAGTGAGAGCGCTGCGCAACATAAATAGCGACCCGGCCGTAACATGGTGCGCTAAATAATAAAACAGAATTTGATGAAGCTTCGACTCAGGTAAATTTTCCTCAAGGAATTTTAATAATTGAGGTTCTCGAATCATTCGAGGAATCGCTACAGCCCTAAACCATTATTAATGATTTACAAACTGTTTATTAATTAATGGATAACATATCTGTAAACTATTTATTAGCAATCAATAAGGAGAGCCTTTTTGAAAAGTAGTAATGAATTATTGCACTGTTAATACCTTGTTATGAAGTTTGAACAGTGGCAAAAGAAAGTGCTTTAAAACTGCTTTGTGGTTGTGCGCACCTTTGATAGGGAAAGAAATTAGAATTACATCAACCAAAACCATAGTTGATGTTTTTATCAACTTTTATCTCCTGGACCGAGTGATTAACTTCCCCATGTTTTCTGGATGGCTCTCAAACCGAACCACCAGGTGATTAACCTCCTACAGTGACTCTCTTTTATCACCTTCTGATTGTCTCTGGCGTAAATTAAAATAATTCTGGCCCCTGAGCCACCGCGGAGTGATTTTAGCACGGCGCTCCATAAGCCGTCGTGTCACTGCCCTTAAGCTGTTGCTAGGTAACTGAGTTGCACTGGGAGCAGGTGACACAGAGATTGGCCCCAAAAACATCCACAACAAAATGTTTCCGGTTTAATCTATCGAATGCGTTTCGATATGTTTGTTTAAATTTAAGATTTACAATGTTAATAACAATTGAAGTGTTTCACAGGTTAAATAAAAACACGTGGAACCAAATAATGGATGAAAAAGAGTAGAGCTTAGTCTGAGCATAAACACATAAAGAGCCGAGCCTTTCCAATGTGCTTCAGACATTTTTGTTTTTATTGAGGGGTAACCAAGGAAAGCGTTTGTCCCCCCACTCAGCACTGCTTTGCCCGTATAGCATATCTTTGAAAGCTGAAATAAATTACAGAAACGTTTCCCACGATACAAAGCCAGCAGAAAGTTAATACTTGCTGTTTTTTCCCACGTTCTTTCCAAGTGTGTTCTTAAAATTATTTCAATGCTGTATAATTTATTCAGAGACCGTTTTGTATTTATGCTTCTGCAGGTGCAAGAGCTCCAGAGTCCACCAAGGGCCAGCATGGTCGTAAAGGACTGCGTGAAAGCTTGTTTAGACTCGACGTACAAATACATTTTTGACAACTGTCATGAGCTCTACAACCAGCTTCTCGACCAGGTAATCGCGGTTTGTTTCTGTGTTTCTACCTCGACTTTGAGTGACTTCAGCTTGGTTCTTGGGAACCAAGCTGAAGTGTAGAGATAAAGATAAAGTTGTGGATCTTATGTTTATGGAGGAGAAAAAACACTTCCTGTTTAAAGTTTCATGAAAAATGTTTGTCTTCAGTTAAGGTGAATGAAGGATTGAGCTAAGTGGACAAAATAAAGGAAAGAAACAGCAAAAGATATGATGGCATATGTTGAAGAATCATCAAAGTAATCACTTTTCTTTATAAATGTAATGTATTACTTATACAAATATTCTTATTTATCCAAATGTTTTGAAGTTTCCCGCGATAGTTTGCTTCTATACTGGTAGCATTTTGCTTCCGTAAAACTTTGCAGTCTTATTTTATCATAGCTGTAGCTTAACGTGACATTCGCAACAAGTCCAGGTTGTGCTTTTTATACAATTTTGCAGCAGCTCTATTTTTCCCAATGTGGAATCAGCACTTTGCTCGATCTCCTTTGATTTATCCTATTTAGCTGCAGTTGGCACTTTGTTTTACAGCTGAGACTTTTGGCAAGTGGGTGAGAAGACAGCTTCACTGACACCACGGTTAAAAAAAAAATCTTGTCTTTTGGCAGAAGGGGGAATGTCCCATGTTTTAATACTATTTTGTATAAACAACAAAAAATGAAGAGAAATTTGTCTTTAATAGCTCACTGCCACGCTCTCATTGAAATACTTTTATCAAGTTAAACCTTCGCACTGTCATAAAAGTTACATCTTCTCTCTCAGTTTTAGTGTGTTTGTATTGATAGGTGGCAGTGTTGGGGGTCGGGGGGGGGCATATAAATCCATCCCATCACAGCTGGAAATCAATAGTCTGTATGTCACACCTGGCATTTACCAGGCTGTAAAACGTTCAGTGTTTATTGCAACTTTGACTTGAAGAGTCTGGAGCAAAGATGAAAGCAGGTTGGGGGGGAAGCCTTTCTCAGACAAATTTATTTAACTGATTTCATTCTTTTAGGGACCATGTTGATTTCTCAAGAGCACCAAAACCTTTATAGGGGTAATCTTGCAATACACAACATATTCCACCGTGGCCCTTATAGCTCCCAGTCATATCTGTTTCCATCTGTGAAATTGAGGGATGTGCAAAACAGTTTGGGAGAAATGAAGTTAGCAAACAGAAGCTATGACGTGGAGTTTGCTAAAAGGGGGATGAAACTACATCTGAAATGCTGAACTCTGGCACCCTAAAAGAAAATTTGTGATAAATGAGGATTTGTGTTATGTGTGGAGGAGAAAAAAAACAAACAAACTGGTGTCACAGAAAAGTAGCTTGGAGACCAGCACCCTTCCCAGGGATTTAAAAGTGGTAAAGCCATTGTACTTGTCTATCACAAAAGTAGTAAATGACCTTATCAGAATTTAAATCTTTCCCACCCATCATAGTCGTATTAAGCTATTTCTATCCTGACAAGGTACTGACAAAAAAAGAGAGTTGTGCCTGAAATTATTTTTTCACGAAAAATAATGTTTATTTGATATAATGTGTGTACATACAACCAGATGTTTTGTACTGACAGTGGACACATAAGAAGCAAAATATTTCAGCTACACAAAAAACAACTGCAGTGACCTTGATGATGTGGCTGCCGACTCCCTGCCTAAGCTGTCTGTCATCACAGTAGCAGAAACCCTAGCAGTTATGAAAGATAAAAGAAATAAGTGCAATGAAGAAAAGAGATTTTGATGAGTTGGGAGAAATTAATTCTTTTCAACCCTGTTTACTTAGCTATGTTTCCTGGATTCTCATAATTTTCCGCTGGACATGTTACGATTAGAAATATTGGTTTTGTCAAAGAAAAAAAAGTTCTCTTTTTACAGTCATTGATTTGATAGAAATTTTTCGTAACCTCTATTTTGTTGAGAAATATGTATTTTATACTAGTATGCTTCGATAAACGACAGCAGAGCAGATTTAGTTATGTTTTGCACAAAATTAATTTTGCAGGGCTTTTAATTCTAGGCTTTTAAAACATTAAACACCACTGATCGGGAAAAAAAGGCTTATTAAAACATCTGAATGATCTGAATGAGAGCAGTTTTATGTTGCTCAGCCATAAAATGTTTGTCGTCGCCTCGGTTTTCTGATCTTTTGGTTTCACTTCAGACAGTAATAAGTCAAAAACGCTGCGCCGCCCAACTATTTTTATGGCTTAATTCTTAAAAAGAATAGCCTTCGCAATGACGATGATAACGTCGTCTTAGGTTGCGAAAGGCCGGAGTCTCCTCAAAAACTGAATAATACGCTTCCTTTGTTTAGAAAAGCCAAAGGGGTTGTAAGCAATTACCAAACTTATGCAATAGACACTTGTACTAATTACATTCTCATCTGCCGCCGTTTCACAGTAGAGAGACTCTCTATCAACGTTTTACTGCGTGGATGAGAAAATAACACATCAGCCTCAAGTTACAGCAAGCCCTGACGATAAATGATTATGTTCACATATACTAGGTAGCCTGACAGGACAGAGAAAACCCATTCCAGACCCCAATTCCTAAATCGCTAACTGTGACTGAGTGTGGCGACATGAGAGCAGACGTCCAGGCAAGCGGGGAAATATCCAGGCCTACAATGAGGCATCTTGCATAACAAAACAGCGAAGATGTGTATCATTTGTGGACTGCAGGAAAGGGGGATATAGTTTAAATCACACAGAAAAGAGAGGACTTGACAAAAATGACAACAACAAGAATGAGAATGGAAGCAGACAAAAGGAGTGCATGCTTGTTTTTATCGGGTTCACCCACTTCAAAAGAGTCAAAATGACAGAATATACAACAGAGAAACATGGAAGAAAAGCAGCATGTGCATTTCATAAGCCTCCAGAGGCAGATGGCTGATAGATATGGAGAAGGAATCTGCATTTCTTCCTTCATTCTTTAAAAAAGCAAGATGAAGACTTCATTCATTAGAAAGTCTCTTTTTTCTTTTTTAATCCTCCTGCGGTTTTAAGAGATGGGGTCATTTCGACCCAGCAAGCTTTTTACTCTGCACAGTCTGGCAGGGTTGCGCTGACCCCATGTGTGCTTTTACGAGGTGTTTTTTTTGTGTGATTTTTGTGAGTGTGCGGTTTCGGAAATTGACGGTCTGACGGGACAATCAGAAATGTTGGATTTTTCAAAGGAAAAAAAAAAATTTCTCTTCCATTTTGGCATTTTCCGCTCTCCTGGTGAGTGATGAGCAAAGACTGTGGCAGAGTTAAAGAAAAAAAAAAAAACAAGAAAAAAAACGATGTAAAATTCTACAAAGTGTTCATATCCCTGTCAAATTAATAAAACTGGAAATATACCATGAAGGAAATTGGTTTACAGATTCAGTATTGAGGGATAGTTTCACATCATTGCAAGATCATTTCCAAGCCAGACAGTGATGAAGTCCACCAAAACCCAGAGTTTGAAGCAATTTCTACAATTTTCTGCAAAAAGTAATGTAATCTCCAGATCAATAGCTATGGGACAACAAATAAAACTAAATCAAGTGTAACATGCCTCACTCTGATGTGAATTTGTACTTGAAACCACTTTCGGGCCATGGCCAATGGTCTTTATTTGTTTGTATTTGTAGGCTATGTTCTTAGATGTACATGGCGAGATAAAAAAAAGTGCATAGTATAATATTTAACACAACTATAGCTAGATAAATTCAAGCAATACACATTTAATACATCAATAAGACAACTTGTAGGAGTTTCAGTTCTACACATTGCCGATGCTCCTGGGAATTTGATTATACTCCATGAGACCAACCTTTAATCAGAAATTCAATATTTCGTGACACGTTGGTAGAATTGATCAGAAGCTCAATGTATGCTAATGCCGAATCCTCCCACTCCAGGAGCCTGAACAAGCAAAACAATCATTTTAAACTGCTATGTACGGAACAGAGGAGTTATAGACATGGACCGTTTTGATGTGCCATCACTACCCACTAAAGTGTGGAAACTTAGCTTAGACTCGGTGCTGCATTTTTTTTGCTTCCTACCATAAGTGCAATTGGAGGTGGTGTGTTCTTGGCTGTATAAAGACAGCAGACCACTCAATCACCCCTGACAATGTATGTAGGATTGCTGCAAGTGAATACCAATGAGGGAAGGGATTCTACTGCACATTTTAGTGGGATGTACACTCTGTTCCACTTAATGGCGATGACACGACCTTCAGTGTCCTTTATGTATGCATATCATTAGACTAAGATGCTCTCACACACACACTAGCAAAGACACTCACCTGCTGCAGAGACATTTCCTTTTTACTTTCTTTCCCCTAATCACATGGGATAGAAACCACAATTACAAGTTACTGCTCTCTAAAGTAACCACCTGTTATTTATCATTAAATTATTTGTTTTCTTTTTTTCACTCTTATTTAAAAGGGATGATGCACATTGCTTAGCACTTCAGTCCACCGTTTAAATGTATAAAACACATAAAAAAAATGGAAATTAAAAAAAAGTCTGAACTTAATAAAAAAAAACTATATCCGCCTGATCTTGAAAAATTCCAAATATGGAGTGCTAAATAGGCAAAAAATTGCACGTGCAGTAAGTTGGTGTGCTGCAGTTGATCTTTACAATGATTGAATTTGGAAATTGATTGATTCAAATCTGATTCTGGTTAATTAATTGCATTTTGGGTGGTAAGTCATTACGTTTGTATTCCCTCCTAGATTTTTGTAATTTCTGATGATCATCATATGTTTTACATGTTCATGAAGGGAAACACGCTTAATGGATTGTGGCTGGTATGCTGGTTGATTTTGAAATTTTGTTTTGTGTGTTTGTAGATCAAATTTGCATGTGCTATCAAGTTTGCACCAAAGTGAATATATTATCCTTACATGGTTGCTACTACAGTTTTTGTGTGTACAGTACGTCCTCCCTAAACAACATGCCTTTATCAAACCTTATAAATTGCTAACAGTCTTTTTTTATTTATTTATTTTTATCCATGCTTACAATTGCTTCCACGATTTTTTCCTCTAAATTCTTTGCAAAAGTTCAACACAAGCTATCATGGGTCCACTTGATGTTGTGATTGTCATTTTTATCTTTATTCAGGAAAAAATAAATTAAAATACAATTGTTGGTAAAAAAAATTTTGATGAATTTGATCCTCTTTGTTGGAGTGGAGTAAACTTACTCCAGGTCTTCAAAGAAGAAGAAATACTTAACCTGCTGCGGCTAAGGAGATTAGCGAGGAATGTCTTTATTTTTGCAGAATCAGCTGTGAACTCTCTCTCTCTTTGTTTCTTGTCGGTGTGAGATTGAATTTCTAAATGCAAAGTCAGCATGACGAGGTGGAATCTCCATATATTTAAAGCATCAATCCAGACACTAGTTGATTATCTTGGGAATCGATTGCAGTCAAAAAGATTACGTTGAGGATAAATGAATTCATTTCACCAAACACACACGGTCACAGTATCAGTGTTGTTGGTATTGTCAAATAATACAACATGGGTTATTCAAGAGCTAATTTGAATAGGTTTCATTTTAATAGAATATATCTGTCTCCAGAAATACAATATGCACCACTCTGTCATGTATAGAAACAAGAAAACTCACCCAGGATCCATTTGAAGGGTTTACTCTTAAAGTCTAGATGGTCTGTAAATTTTACGTGCTCCAACTAGTTTGTGCAAGTGCATAAAGTGTAGTGATGTGCTTAGTGAAGGGTTCTGTTCACTGTACAGAATTAATTATGCAAACCAGTACCTGTGTTTTCTGCACAGAGTAGACGTTTCCCTCTCTGATATGCAACCTGCTTATGGCAGATTGAGCGACTGGGATGGCTACTTTCTAATTGGGGAGCAGTGCAGCAATACACAATGTGGGGTGACAGATGGCAGTGCCAGTGAGCGGTTTTGGATTTGACACCTTTCACTGTAACGTTGGAAGAGAGATTTCCGCAACAGGCTGTGACAAATCATCCACATATACAATGTATAAATACAGCATCAGTGAAAATACCTTTAAACATTCAATGAAAAAAGTTATAATCCAGAAGATATTAGAGGTTATTGATTTGACAACAGACCATATCTATATCTAATGTAGGCAAAAAGTGTGTTGGTCAGGACTGCATCAGAGTGTAGTTTGTTACCTTTGCTGTGATGTCGCTGTCTCTTTGATTTATTTGTGTATTTATTATCTACAATAACTGTCTCGAGAATGAGATTCCAATGTTCTACCATTTTCCCCAGGTGGTCAGATGATCGTGAGCCGAATTATTCAGAAAGCAGGTCAGGCTGTCAGTTTCACTTTTAGTTGGGCGCATTCTGTAGGCCAAACTGAGTGAAACTCTATTACTGTATAAAGACAGAACAATGGTATTACTGCGTGGTTGCTGTCATAGTTAAGTCTGTCACATTAATTCTGTATTCAGTGTCTCAGATTTGCATCATTCATGGGATGTGAAACCTGCTGCAGTTATGTGTAGGAATTTTGTCTAAAGATTGTGGCACTCTGACTCATGCAGTGATCAAATTGTGTATGCTAGTTTCAGCTGCATTGTGAGGCGATTCCAGGACTTTATGTTCCCATAGCATCATGAAATGAAAGGCATATATGTATTAGCATATGTTGGGATATAATATGTTGCTTTCTATTCAGCCGGATAGCTTTATCATAATAACAGAGAAATAACAGGGTTTTTTTTTGTTATGCAGCTTTTCATTGTATAACTCATTTGTCACTCAGTGAAGCATTTAAAATCGGCCTCTATTATAAGATCATCTTCATAAACTATGTTTCTTTGAACATGAGGGCCATAGGGTTCCCCACAGTGTATTGTAAGCCTGGTGGGCCACCAAGCTTCACTTGTTCCCCCACCAGCCCAAGCATTGTCTGTTATTTTTCATTTCAAGTTTTTTTTAAGACTTTAAAGTTGGTGTTTAGATATTGTTAATAATGTTTCCCCATTACACAGAATTACTTAGGGATATTTTCAAAATTTCCTGTCAACTTTAAAAAAAATTTCCTCTGGACTTTGCCATTTTTCTGGTGGAAACTCTGGGTCTGTTTGCATAGGTTCAACCAATACGTGTCTGGGCTAAAAAGGGGTTAAAAGGCAAGATGCAAAGATTTGCTTACAAACTGCAGTGGGAAAAATACATTAATCAAATCCTACAATTCAAATATTGTAAATGTTTGTATATCTCCTAACTAGTTTGTGGGAATAATGTAGTCAATTAATCTGGATGATCTGTTAACGTCAAATCAAGTCTGACGATCCCATCTCAATGTTTCTCATTATCGCTGATGTCACACTTTCAGCACACCAACTTCCTTTGACCCAATTTTTTTTTACTTTAGCAATTTGCATATGAATGTCAAGTATCAGATACATGCACACACCCTGCAAAACACTGCAATTACCCATGCAATTCCATTCTTTGTCTCTTTGCTAATTCGGTGCTCAGTGAAGCACTGCTTCGCCCCTCTTTATCTAAATTTCCTTCTCCACAGAGCCGGAAACAGGAGCTTCCCAGAGAGGAGCAGGGTCCGTCTATAAAGAACCTGGACTTCTGGCCAAAACTCATCACTCTTATGGTATCTGTAATCGATGAGGACCGCACAGCCTACACACCAGTCATTAATCAGTATGTACTTCTCCATTTTATTTCACTTTACTTTTTCTTTTTTTCTTTTTGCCAAGGCACCCAGTCATTGATTAGTATTGTGTTTAATCAAATATGCGTTCAAACTGTGTTTAGGTCGATGCAGATGTGTTTTATGGGTGAATGCTAATCTTTATTTGGGATTAAACACCTTTGTCAATTTCACCTGAGATCTGCTGAATACTTCCTAATTGAAGAAAGTATATAAATATGTATAAGTTGGTAAAATATTGACAAATATGTCAATAAATTTTACCATATACGTCCGATTTTTTTTAATACTATATGATTAGTAAACTAAAGGACAGAAAATTTCACTCTTAAAAAAAGGAATACAAGTAGGCCTGTCACAATAACACATATTTCTGGCCAATAAATTGTCCCAGGAGTTATTGCGATATCCGATAATGTTGTTGTTTTGAGACCATTTTCAAGTAACATAATGCTAATGTCATAATGATGCAAGAAAAAATAATCAAAGATCAATAAACTTTCATTTATAATGAGCATTTAACCCTGGAACTGGAAGACATTTTAAATGCCAAAATAAATAAACAAAACAGGAACAACAAATAAAATGAATTATGAATCTCTGTGAACAAAATTGTCCTTCAACAAAAAAGGGCTAGTTGAAACTAATGAACTAGACTGAAGGATTTTGTCATAAAATAAAAAAAAGAGACAGAAAAGCTATAAATAATGCAAAAGGAAATTATTGAATTTCTTTTGACTTATGCCTTTCATTGATTTATTTCTTATTACGACGGGTCTGTGCACAGCCTATATTGGAAGGGCCACAGACTGGTAGGTGGTCCCATTTTATTAAACAATGTTCTGTGGCGAAAACCTGCATTGTGACATCTGTATGTATATCACTGCAGCAGTTGTCACCAGCAACGTATGACAGAAAAGAAATGGCTTAAGAAATCTGAGCTGATCCCCTGGACTGTGCGCCACTCCGATACCAATCTGATGGGATATGATTGCATCTGCGGGAAATGGGTTCAGCCCACAGAGACCGAGCCTCGGAAACCACAGGGCCAAAAGGGACTCATGTTAATATCCTGCCTCTATTAGATGCTTTATTGCACCTCTCTTATGCTCGTTGTTAATTCTCCCACTGGCCTGATGTGTTTTGGTGGCGACGCACTCCGTACTGGGTCCGATGTTAAAATGTGATGGCTGATGGTCGTATGGTATTATCGGGTTAATGAAATGTGGCCAATGATTTTTAGCTGGTTTCCAGTCACCGCTTTATTTCTTCTTTAGAGCTGAACTATTCCTCTGCAGATTTGATCCAATCCCATTATTGGTTTTAGAACTATAATAAAAAAAGATGTAAAAACAGTAGTAAAAACTGCCCAGCCTCCATGAGGATTCGTTAATTATTTATATTTGGAGCAGAGTTGAAGTGGCACCATGTGTGTGAGAGAGCGGTCGCTGTAAAACAGGCTTTTACTGGCAAAGATGAAATGACCTCAGTGCTCTGAGAGTTTTGCCTGTCATGTCTGTGATTGTCAAAGCATTTCCAGATGCAACATGTTTCATGTTGGACAGGAGGCTGTGGCTCACTAGGATAAAACACAGCATTTTTCTCTAGCTTCGTTCATTCGGTGAGGTGTGAATGCCCAATCAAACGCAGACATGGACCAAAAAGTGAACTCTGCCTAGAAACCTTAGTCTTGATTCGGTTGAAATGAACTCCGGCGCGGTTTGAACATGTATGTAGATGCAAGCGAACCAGAGACCGCTCCAAAAGCAGGAAGTGAACGACAGTGGCAGGGCATTTTGGGGGTCAACATAGACTAAATAAATGCATGAGTCCTGCACTGCGGGGAGAAATAGCTTGTGATCTATAACTTGAGATAAAGGAGAAATCCTACAACCGCGGAAATTTGACTTCACTCCATAGATGTGAAGAAGGAAGTTGCACTGGTCTTCTTCTAAGGTGTTTCTGTCTCGTTTCCTTCAGAGGTTTTTGGTGCAGTGCCACCAGAGGTGGCGAGGAAGTGAGCAAGTTGTTTAAAGGGTTTGGATGGTTTGACGCTGTGCAGTGCCAAAGCAAACCGCATCTGCTGAAAATGTAACAAAATGTCGTGATTTTGGTTCCCAGTCCAGCTGAGTCTACCAAACTATCAGGTGTGAAAAAAGCCCTGAATCAACAGCAGACATTTCAGAAGATGCTGTTTCCTTTTAAATAGCTCTTACACCCTAATTATAATATGCTTGTTAGCGTTTTGTTTTACTGACATGGAAAGTTATCGGGTAAATAACACTCTCGTGTCACTTTCCTGCAAATCTTAACACTACAGGATGCAAAGTTTGATTTCAAGACTTCCAAAAAGTCCCAACATAAACTGTAGCAGCTCTTACGTATTGTGTACTCAAATGTCCCATCCGTATTCTTACACTTTATGCAGACAAGTTAATTTTCTACTAATTAGTTGACCTCTGGTCCTTTATTATACACAGAACAAAACTTCATGCTGCAATATTAATCGTGTGTCTGACCCGGTAGCAGACATGCGTTGTGCCATCGCTCATTAATTGCAAAACACATTTCATTTTCCAGTACATGCCAGCTGATCGCTGGTCAGGGCCCATCAAGCTATAAATCATCATATTCAGGTCACCAGCTGATTTCTCAGGGCAACTCTAAAAATAACCTTATTAGGACCACAGTGAGCCTCTGTGTTTATTAAAACAGGAGGGAGAAAAAAATCAAAATAAAACTGTTTCCTGTTGCAGGGAGACAAGTCTTGTCCTATTCATATGGTTTGGTGTAATATGATAAACAATTTACATGGCTTGGGAAAAAAAAAAGCATTAAAATGTTAGCATGTTTGTGTCCCTCGTACACACGCAGCGCCGCTCTCCTTTTTTTTCCCTTCTCCTTCTCGCTGATTTACGATGCTTATTAGGACTTTGTTTATGCCTTGAGCTTTCTTCTCCTACACCAGCTAATGACAGCTTTGCAATATTCATGCTCAGTGTCTCCACCTTTTTTTTTCTTTTTTGGTCAAGTTGCAGAGTGACATTGAGTGTGATGTTTTCCTTCTTTTTTTTTTCCTCCGCAAACTTGCGAGTGGACTTGTTGCCTTTAAATAATAGGCTCTGCAGCCAGAGGGAAATAGCTGTCAGTCTGTTGCTCTCTGCTGAGAATATTTATGTGGGAACAAAGCCGCTGGAAATTTGAGGCCGTAAACTGATCCGCAGAATTGATCTCATGATAGGAAATATAAAACAGAATTCTGCAGTTTTTCAAAGTTAAAACGAGAAGAAGAAGAATCATCATCATCATCATGCCGGGATGTTCTCAGGAAAAAAAAATCTTCCTGCAGATAATGCTTCTCTCCAGCAAAAAATAAATTGTGAAGCAATCCCAAACATGTGCACTGACTGCAGATTCATATTCATTTCCACTATAAAGCGTTTTCATCGCATGCTTCAGCTGTAATGCGCCTGATTGGGTGCATGATGAGACCAAGGAATAATGTCGCAAAGCCAAAAGGTTTTTGAAATGGTAGAAGTTCAACGCCAACAGTGACTGGCAAAAATAAGCCGGAATCGTTTATATTTTGTTTCATTAGAAGCTCAAACTTCATGTAGTTTATTTGGATTTTAAGTGGTAGGTTATAAAAATGTAACGCACGATTGGCAAGTAAAATAAAGTTAACTCAGATTTATTTATTTTTTTTAGCCAATAATATTTGTCATTGTGACATGTTTGTGTGTTCAGTGAATCCAAATCAATAAACCCGAGTCAATAATTCAACCACAGTTACGCCTGTGGATATTTCGGGGCGAGTCTCCATGACAAAAAAGGCTTAACCAGTCTTTCTTTCTAAGATATCTCAAACTTTGTCAGGTTGGCTGTGAAGAGACCTCTTCAAATCGTTCCACATACTTAGAATTTGAGTTAAGTCTGGATTTTTATTGGGTCACTCCTTCCAACAACGGATTCGAGCGCTTCCATAAAAGGTGCACCGCTTCCAGTCTACGCACGCTCTCCCTCAGCCGAAACAAGTTGCCACGGGCAACTCCTCTGATTAGCACTCCGCTTGACCGTCTGGCAGGTCAGTTTGGGTGAAAGGTGGAGTCTTGGTAGGTTTGAAGTCCTGCCGTCTTTCCTCGCACTTTTTTTTAAAGAGATGCTTTGAATAATTCCTCTTGAGGGCTTCAGATATTAAAACGTCCCGTAACCTTGTTATACATTTGAATTCAAACGTACAACACAGTTTTCAGACCACTCTTACAACAAATGATAAGGTTGTGTTTTCTGGGTGACAAAATTTGAAAAGTTTCAAGGATGTAAACACTGCTTAATGGCACTTTATTTAGACTGTAAAAAAAAGCTCTAATTTACCGTAAAATACCGACAGCTGTAGTTGTCAGACTTCTATTAGATGATTAATCTAATAGAGAGGAGGATTTTGTTCTTTTTTTTGGCAGGGGACGACATTTCATTTGCTGTTCGACACAACATAGTCTCCATAAAAAGTGAAATATTTCCAGATAAAATCACCATCTTCGGGGCCGGCTCGGCCATCCATAAATGTCCTCCCATCACTTCGCCAAGCCACGGATAATTAAACCGACGACATCTCGCATTCAAGCTCTGACTGGAAATCCATACACATTCAAAACAGATTACTTGCCAATTAGGCTGCCGCCGTCTCTTTCTTAACGTGTTGATGTTTCTCCCACCCTGGCTCTCACGCCTCGCCGTTTCTCTCCCATTTACCCCTCGCCTCAACCAAAGGTTTTGGGAGTGGCAAAACTGGGGATGGGGGGGAAGTACACTGAGAAACAGAGTGACCAAATCCGCTTCCACCTCTGATAAGAGAGCTGGTGGAAAGCCGGAGGAAGGGGGCAGGACGTCAGACGTCCGGTGACCGTAACGTGGAAGCATATGAGGCTGATTGGAATTTCTCTCCACAGGTTTCCGCAGGAATTGAACGCGGGGAAAATCAGCGCTGAGATTATGTGGAACCTGTTTGCACAGGATATGAAGTACGCGATGGAAGGTCAGTAAATCTGTCAATCCGTTATCGTGTGTGTGTGTGTGTGTGTGTGTGTGTGTGTGTGTGTGTGTGTGTGTGTGTGTGTGTGTGTGTGTGTGTGTGTGTGCAAGTCTGATGGAGTGAAAGAATCAGATAAAAGAGCTCCACCGAATGGATGTTGGTCAGGAGTGTATTGTGTCAGCTAATTAGCAGCTTTACTGCCATCTCATTTCACTCAGCCCTGCTCCGGTTTGAATGTGCTACTCTGCTGTGTTCCCTTAATTGGCTGGTGATGAGAAGTGTTTCTTTTTCTTGGCTTTGTCCCGCATGTGGTCAGCTTTACTGCCTATCTAGATTACACTTCCCCCTACTTATCGATCCCTGCAGAGAAAAAAGGAAACTTCTTTAAATCAAGAGAAACAGTTGATCAAAGGCACAGCGAAAAACTGATCAGATGCTCTGCTTTTTTCTGTTTCCCTTCCTGCGTATTTTTGTGCCTGTGTAGTCCAGCAGCTCTTGCAAGTAAGTTTAGATGGGGAAAAAGAAAAAAAAGAATCTGCAAAGAAGGACCAGTTTTCTGCTTGATAAGGGGACATATGTGAGATTTGTATTGTTCACTTTAGCCTGTGATGAGAGGGCGGCTATGTGAAGCCTCAGTGGGTAACAGTAGGCCGGTAGTCATGACTTACAGCGTTTAAAATCCAAAAATGTGTGACAGAAACGCAGCAGCCATTGCAAACAGTTCCCCTTGTGTATTGTCCTGTGTGTCGTGGAGATGAAATAAGATATTTAATACACTTCAAAATGTTGAAACTTATTTTTTTCCTTCACCTTCTGAGATGAAATTGCATTAAACAATTTCTGTTTTAGGTCAGTCGGGAATACCGACGTTATTTCCATTTGCCTAATACAAGAGGAAATAAAGAGAATTTTAGATTTTGTTTCTTCAATGTTGGGAAATGTGCATAAACTGATATTTCTATGCATTTGAACAACTTGAGTTTGCATAGATAAAGTCACAGCTTTGTGATCTTTCATGTCAGTGAACCTTAAGCACTCTGTATCTTGAGTCAGCATCTCAAACACACTACTTGTGTTTCTGTACAGTCTGCGTAAACACTGTTTTTGCTTCTGTCGTAGCGATTTAATACCAAATTCACCTTACATAAAATCCACTTTTTTTATATGCCTCCCTCTCATAAGCTTTGAAAGTTAAGTATTAATTTTGTTTTAATGTCTTCATCCCAAAGAGAGCAGGGAATCAAACGTTAAATCTCAAATTGCCTTGCTGCTATGAGAGAGAGGGTGTTTCGTGTTTTTTGTCGTGAGCGTTGACTTTAATCCCTAACTCCTGCTTTTTTATTTTTTACTTTTTTTCAAACCCAAACTCCCAGAAGTTGTTTGCCTCCTGAGTTCGGTCTTTTAAGTTGCTCACTTCTGAATGTATCGTTGTTTAACATGCAGAGTAGAGGTGGAAGGCTGAGCAGATTTATTAGGACTTGGGCTGTGAATGAATGTAAAATAGGTGTTTATTCAACGCAGATAGAAGATCGATTCTTCAAAATGAGCTACTAGAGTTTTGTGAAACCCTAACATAACATTTGTGAAACTGAAATTGCCACTTTATGAGTATAAACTTCAACAGAAGATGAATTACCATGAACCACGGCTGTCGACATTAATTTTGTGGCTTCAAAAAGGATAGAGAATTCACATCGAGAAACTCCATTTTGAATATCTTAATGTGGCTGAAGTAAATTTAAATCCTTATTTACATCTTGAGTGACTAACAACTGAGTTACTTTGACTGTTATTTTGTTCATGCTTGGTAAATCTAAAAACTCGCTATTTTTTTTACTGATCATTGTGAGGAAAGATGAGCAGGACTTTGAACCAGTTCTTGTATGTAGTTGTATAACAAAGACACAAAAAATCGGCTTATACCCAAGAGCTAAAACCTTATCATCATTTATTTATTTCTCCTTAACATCTCAGTTATTGAGATATCCTTAATTTCTTAACGTCTTATTCAGTTATTTGACTTGCCTTGGAGAGTTGCTGTTTTTTGAGCTTTCTTTCCTACGCAATGAAGTTCTGATTCTAGTTGGAGACCCAGTTCAGAAGCCTCACGTTTTGTTTTTACGAGCCTGCAAAAACAAAATGTGTTACATTATTTCCTAAATATAATGTAACAAGGATGCCTCAGCATCATCTTGTAATATTTACAACTTTTTTTTAAGTCAACCAAGCCTATGCACAATTTGGAGACGTGTGCACCACTCCAAGGGGTGCCGTACACATACTGATGGCTCTTCACAGTCAACCCTGTTGTGGAACAGTATTTATTAGAATAGATTTATGATTCGCTCAAAATTAATTTAACCATAATGTCCATAGCAGTCGGGCCGCCGAGTGTGTTTAATCAATTTACTTTGATTGCTGCCAGCCTAGTGTGAGCTTGATGAGGTTGTAGCCTTGGTAGGAGGCCAGCGTAGCTAATCGCCACAGATAAGCTGCTGCTAACAGACACCTAGGAACAGTGTGTTCCAAGACATGATGCCGCCACAGTAATAAACCCCCACAAAGTCACAGCAGATGTCGTGTGCACGCAGAAAACAGCAGGGAACTCTCATTATTAAGACAGTGAGCTGTTAATGCAGCCCTTCCGACCCCCCCTGTACCCCAGACTTCTTTATGATTCTGCGGAGAACCTTAATGTTCCGGCAGATTCTTGATGTTGTGCTGACATCTTTGTCTGGCAGGAACGGGAGCTAAAAAGGAACAGGAACCGTGTTGCTTCTCAGAAAAGCAAAACGCAGTCAGTGATTTGTGGGTTTGGTTGTGTTTGATTCTGGGTCTGGAAGATGTTCTGCTAATTGAACTCATATTTTCTTCGTCGATATTAAGTTCGCCCTCCAACACGCATCTGTGCCGACTGAAGCCGGACAGAGAGCGTGATATTTGATGCCTTGATTGGGTGCGTAGTGGAAGTGGCAGGAGCAGGTCTTCGGTGAGCATTAATGTTCTTGAAATTGCTGTTTAAACCACCAGGAAGTGATTAGCAGAACCAAACAACCTGCTTGTGGTCGGCGCTCTGCTAAGTGCTTTGCCTTGAACTACAACGTTGCAACGTTTACATGTCGAGACAGCAAATGAGATGCTTATCAACCCCTACACCTACTGAGTTTTCTTACAAGATTTTAAACGTAATTCGCTTTAGGTTAGAACGAGAGGGTAGGAGTCAGAATGCAAGATTACCTTCTTTTGCATATAATTTATGTCTTATGAACTCCAAACTCGGTCTGTGGGAATATTTTAGAGCACTTCTTGCTCCCTCTGCTGCCAAGCTTTATGAAGATGCTGATTTCCTTTTTGCAGTAGGACTTGGCACCTGCCTACACAGCTGATAATACCAAGACCTGCTGTAATGCCACAGGTATGGAGTGTTATGCTGTAGAACACATGGACAGACGTTTCAGCAGGTAAACAATTTAGTACAAAAAGGTGTGATCCATTTATGGAAAACATTAAAATGATCAGTTTCTCTGATTTAACTTTTTATAGGTCTATGTTTGAGTAAAATTAACATCTTTGTTATTCTATGAACTAGTTACATGTCTTTGAAATCCACAGCAAAAATTTAGTGTTTATTTGGAGAAAATGAGAAATGAACAAAATAGCAAAAAAGATGCAGTTTTTTCAGACCTCAAATAATGTAAAGAAAACAAGTTCATATTCATTTAGAAACAGCAACACTAATGTTTCAACTCAGGAAGAGTTCAGACATCAAGATTTGTTGGAATAAATGAGGTTTTCAATGGAGGTCAGTGCAGTGGGCAACAATGGCAACAGTATTTGACATTGGGTGTTCATATTTTTTTCATTGTATATTTTTTGATGAGACTGAATTTTGAATTTTGTTTAATTTGCTATAATAACGAAAATCTACAGCAGGAAGTGTTATCTATCGAGCTGTCTATCTGTCTATGAAATTTAACCCTTAATTCAATGATAATTTATTAGGATGCAGGCCCATGTGTAAAATGTGTACCTTAATATTATCTGTGATCCGTTTGATATTTGATCATTTCTTGTTACTGTGCCATATTGCTATTAGTCTTGGTTTGGTTTCTAAAATTACTAGATAACGTCTTTTCTGATTACACTGATGCAATACTCCACAGTGTTTGTGTCACTCACGCTGTTTTTGCTGCAGTTTATTTCATTCTTCTTGCAGATTTTTCGACCTCTACCACACGCACCCCAAACCACCGACTGAGCGCTCTGTGCATGTTGCTATTGATCTCATGTAGTTGTGTTTTTGCATCTGCTTCTGAGCTCCAGTGGCCCAGCTTTCGGAGCACTTTCAGCAAACAAAGCTAATTGGTCTTCTGATTCCAATTTAAAAACAGCAACACCTCCGAACTCCTCGTTGAAGCAACGCAGTGGAACAATTTCAAATTGCGGCATGATGTCCGTTCGCGTCACTTCTCTTCTCAGTCAGGGATCGTAGAAATTACAGTAAATCAGTGATGAATAACACAGAGCAAGTAGTTGTAGCTCTCTCTCTTTGTTTTGTTTTTCTTTTCTCCCAGTGCATGTCTGAGTCAGGGCAGGAGAACATGTGACCACATAGGGTGTCTCTGACTGCTGTCACGGCAGGTTTACGTTGTGTGTGTTTATGTGTGTTGCTTGTGTGCGATTTGCCCAGAGGGTGTCCGCGTTACAAAAGGAGATAAGAATCATAGATGCACTCAGTCACATATACCCTCCCTCTCGCTCCTTGAGCCCGACTCCTCTCTCCCTGCTTGGCCTCCTCTTGCCTCCACTTGTCATTGGCCCGGCGCGCCCACAGTGACACGTGCCAGGAGGAAGACATGACTGTCATGTTCCTCCGAGGAGCACTTTGTCTGAATTACTGCTCATTTCTGGTTCGTTGTGCTTGGCTTGTTGTACGTTCGGGTTTTGATTTGTTGGTTATGGGGTTGCGTGCGTCTGAAGGAGAGTTCGACGTCTCGTAAACCTCAATGTGACGCGGCTGCAGACGCTCCGAATCGTGTCGTCGTCTCCGCTGTGAAGGTCTTTTAAAAAAACAAAAAACCAAATGAAAATAAAAATGTCTTGGCTAATTGAGTTGCATGTTCAATGATCAGAGGAGATAATGTACGTAATGTGGCAGAATGTGATGCAGGTTCAACATATGGAAAGAAGAAAAGAAACATTGATCTGAATAACTGTTACAAATAAAAATATACCCAGAGAAACCGTTTTTTTTTAATTATTATTATTTTTGTGAAATGACTCATAAGTCAGACTGGATGCACTTTTAGTGAATCATCACAATGTCGAAAGTTGAACTTGTGTAGCATACTTTGAAAAATGCCTGAAGCTAAACAAATTGCTTTACAGCTAATCTGAAACAAAAAAGATTTAAAAAAATACAATAAATGTTTAGATAGAAATCCGAAAACGGCGAGATACACACTGCTTTCATATTCTGTTGGAATCAAATGCCCAGGTATAAAGACGAGTCTTCAGTCGTGATTTAAGCGTCTCTATGGTCTGAGCAGCAGCAGCAGCAGCAGCAGCAGCAACGATTACTTTTGCAAACGTTCAGTCACCTTTGGTTTTTAGTGTGGAGCTCAGAATACGAGATGAGCCGCCTGACCGCAGCGCTCTTACGTTTGTGTGACCGTTGGGGAAGATACATTAAGCCTAAACCAGACCAGGCCATACTGCTTAAAACATTACAAGGAAATAAAAAGCCTGTGCTGAGATCCGCTCAGACTGGAGAAATGTGTTCATGCTTTCTGGTGTCAGTTTGACGATGAGCTGCAGAAATCTGGAATATTAATACTCCAGTCTTGCTGCAGACACTCAATTGGAACCAGATCTGAACTTTGGCTCCTTCCTCTGCAGGACGCGGAGTGTTGTAGTTTAGGTGAGACACATTGTCTTTGTTTTTGCTTTGTTTTATAGATGTTAGAACTGTGGAACTTAAAATAACTTTGAAGCAGGGTTGGTGTTTGTGCAAAGAAGGAGGCAACAGACAGAGAGTGGGGCGTCTCCATGGGAATCTCTAATGAGGCGCTGCAGGAGCGCAGGTTTCCCACAGAATTAGGGGGACGTGGCAGCAACATTTATGAAAGGGAATTACTCTGCATAAAAGGACTGCTGAAACAAAACCTCTAGAATAGCTCTGTTGTGTTTGTAATCTCTGCACCACCTCCTGTTTAGAGGAGGTGATGAGCAGTGTGTTGTCTTTTCGCCTATTGATCTGATGACCAAAATCGGAAGAACTTTCCCTTGTCGTTCTCTGACCAATGATCGGCAAATCAAATGTTGCCCTGCTCAGTTTCAAGAGATTTTGACCTTTTATGATATTGGAATGTGACTTAAAGATATATAGGCGTAGTCTGGGAAACTTTCCCTTAGCTTCATGCATAAACTGACTGCAGCTGTCAGACACAGAAACAACAATCCTGCTTTCATTTGTCCTCAACAATATTAAACCCCATTGCCAGTCAATGGGTTTTTTTTGGGTGGGGGAGGGTAATTGTAACATTGACAGCACACAGTTCTTGACAATACCTTGACTTCACATAAATGCCTTAATTTATAGATTTGATTTACTTAACCCTTTTGTTCTGAAGAGCCTTTTGGAATCAGTGCATTTGGACCCAAATCTGGGGCAAGACTTTTAAGCTAGTGCTAATCACTGAGTCTTTAACATTTTGGCTTTTCTTTGACCCATTAAATTCAACTCAAAAATACTTTATTGAGCCCAAAAGGCAAATTAAATGTCTTTGTCACTCATATAAATTCAAGAGTTTTCAAATTGCATTTGTTTTTCTTTTTCTTTCTTTTTTTAAACATTTTTCTTCCATTTAAAAGCTATTCATTGTTTTGTTCTTTATTTTATTCATTTAGCTTTAAATAAGTATAATTTCTGACACTTGCATGATTTCCTCTCGTCGGTTAACCTTTTAATTAAAGACTGCTGTTTTTCTGAGTAACACCTAGAAACAGACCATTTTACTCACATTTGCAGACTTAAGTGCACTACAGTATTTGCTGCCTCTGTCCTTAATTAAGGGCCACTGGTCCTCACTGACTGAACTCAACACCACTGTTATTTTCAATACGCACCTTTCAATTAACAATTCAGTTAGATCAAATCAGCAGCAGGCATTTCATGACTGTTGTTTTTTTATACTAGACGAGTATTTACCATGAATAAATATAATATCTATCAATAACAGTGACTCATCTGATCAATGACATTCAAAATTATTTTTTAACAAACCTGCAAAACTGATATATTCTTAAATGTTTCCATGTAAATAAAGAGTGAAAATACAACAGTTATTAATTTTCTGACCTTTTTTTTTATATATCTAAACAACATTCATTCACAAATCAGTTTCTTACACTCCACAGTCATTCACATTTGTAATAAGATGCTGGTAATTAATTTAGACCAAGGCTAACATTTTTGTTCACTCCCACATGAATACATGTACAATGTTGACTATTTGAGTGACAACCTAGGAAATTTTTTGCAAGTGCCCCCTCTCAGTGGGGGCAAACTGGTGTTGTATTTTGCATGCAAGCCAGGCGTTTTGTCGCATATGCACATGTATTTACGGTAAACAAGTAAATGCATATATGTTGGGCTTGTGCATGTCTGGTTGCATGCATCGTGCTGCATCGTTTGCATTAAGACAAATGGAAAAGGAAAAGAAAAAACCCTCGCAGTGACCTGTTTACATAATAGGGCACACAAGACTGTCAGAGCGGCTGACAGAAAGCCTGAAGGAGGTGGGCTGGAATGGTCCTGCTTTGTTCCTCAGTAGGCATGTTTGTCTGCGCATTTGTTCAAGCGTTCAGTTCTACATGAATGAATGGGAATAAAAAAAATAAAAAGGGATAATGTGTGTGTACGTCTGTGCTGTGCGTGCACACAAGCTCGCGGATCACCTAATGAAGTCTTTGATGCATCCTCTGCTTCCTGCTCCGAGGCCTTTCGAGCCGGTGCCGATGCAGAAATGGATGCTGCTAATTTTAGAATCTCTTGAATGTGTGAGGGAATGTGCAAATGAGAGAGGTAGCCAGGAAGACACAAAAAAAATGAAAGAGGATTTATCGGCGACGGGGTGATGGGTCTTTATCAGAGCTTATTCTGTCGTTCGTTCAGCCACAGTGTTACAGAGTGTGGCTGCTAGAGGAGCGAAATGCTGGAAAAAACGAGGCGGTATGCAAGAACAGAGATTAATGTAAATGAACTGGGAAAGCTTGCAGGACTTTTCATGAGGGCAACAGATTAGGAACCACGTTCAGGGTAACGACAGAAACCAGAAAGGAACAACAAAACACAAGATGTTGAAACACTGAGGACTGAAGAGTGACATAAAAAGAAAGTGAGTCTAAACAACTGAAAAAAAGTGGTTAGCACTGAGAATAGACACAGAAGGAGTTAAGTTGCATACAGTGTATATTCAAACTGAACTGCGACATGTCCGGGGGAAATCGCTGCTTGTTTTTGTTTTGTTCTCTGAAATCAAATTTTGCAGTCAGAAGCTCAACAATAATTTCCCTAAAGTGAAAATTATGTTGGGGAAACTCAGACCAAATTCCAACAAGGATTGATATGCAATATGGCTGCTTTACATATATTTAGGCAAAAAATAAAATAAAAATATATCTACACTTATATTTGTGAATATGTTTCATGTGTATGTAACTGGATAGGATTAGCTGAAAGTAAAACAAAATGGAATAATTGGCACCAGAGAAACGCAGAGAAAATTTTCTTTAAAGATATGTAAATTATTGTACCATTCATTATTATTGGAGGAATTTAAAATTGTGCGCTCACGTGCTTGATTGACATCGCTAAGCCCCTCCTCCTGGGTCTGATTGGTTGTTTCTCGCCGGGAGCTGTGCGTTTCTTCAGACTCCAATAGCAGCACAGGGAGGAGCTGGAGGAGATCCGTCCTTTCACAGATTATCTGTCATATTACTCTGTCAAGTTATGGTGACAGGTTTAACAAACTTTTTTTTTTATATATGTTTTTTTTAATATAAGTTACAGACAGCAGCTGTAAGGAGCTTTATACAGTTGAACCAGAGACACCAACAGTTTTGGAGGCTGCCACTTATCTCAACAGATTTTAAGCTTAATTCTTCTTGAAGTTTCCTCAACAAGAAGACGAGTGGCAGCAGAAGCGTTTCACCGTACACAGCTTATATCCTCTTGCGGCAGTCTCTGGGGCATGTCATTAAAGCAGCCGCGTTTCAGAAGCCCATTAACTCATCCTTACACACCAAGTAGTGCCTCACTCCATAGAATATTTTTGATTGAATATCAATAATGTAACTGAGCAGTGGCAGATTTGTGTCCACACAAAGCAGTGCTTACAGGGCTGGAGCCGGGGCTTTGATTTTAATGTTCCTGTTCCACTTCTTTGTGCCGAAGCCATTATATCAGCGGAGTTTATGGAGCACTGACGTGTCGTTTAAGCCTTGCAGGTGCTGCGGTTAGTTCGCTCATGGAGAGTTCATTAATTCTTTATAAATCTTTCCCATAAATCGAATAAAGTCTGTCAATCTGCTGAGACAAAAAAGAAGAAAAAAATAACCAGGCTTTATAAAATGTGCCTCTTTATAAGCCCATTGTTAATGAAAATAAGCAGTCCATTTGTCACATGACTATTAGCGACTCGCACGTTTGCTTACTCCTGAATTCATCATGCTTCTGTTGAGCCCCATCTGTGGGGCTCGGTGTCTCCTCGTGTTCCCCGCGCTTCAGCTGAGCCGTGTCAGTAGGCCCTGGCGACGCTGCTAAGGAGGAACCACGCGACAGAACTGGGTCAGAAACTAAAGATGAATGAATTATGTCACAAAGGAAACCTGGGCTGCCACGGGGAAGGAACTCTTCTCGCTCAAGTCCTTTGTCTTAAGCAAATCTGTCCAACCTTGAGCTCCCGTGAACGCGTTCGTCGAGCGGTAATTGTGGGACCGAAGAGCCGCGGTGGCGTTGCAGTTCATCATATTATCCACGGCGTTTAAATCAATGAGGCAGAGAGAGAGAGTGAGTGTCCCCGGTGAGCCTGCCGGTCCCGGTGGGCCGCCTCACACGAGATGACATCCTCACCAGGGATCTTGAGCCGACTCTTCCCCCAGGACAGCCCGCAGAGTTTAGCAGGGCGGCCTCCAACGCACACAAGCATCGGTCTGTGAGCGAACAGATGTAAGCGTTTGAGCCTACACACATACATACAGGAACAGATGGAGGGTCCAGATTTGGCAAAAAAAAAGTTATTAAGGTGCAGTCTTACTGTACTGTTTCATCATGCATAGTTCTGGTAATTTACACACACTTATCCTTCATAACACTGATGTCATGTTATAATTAGACAAACCTTTTATTATGACTGTACTTTTTTCTTACTTTCTTTCTTTTTTTGACAATGGATTCATAAGAGTATATATAATTAACACATATTTAAATGTAGGGCTTTGGAAAAAAGCCCTACATTTAAGCACTTGTTTTCTTTCAATTAATTGCAGGTCTGAAAGTTCTGCATCTTTTTTGTTATTTTGACCGATTCTCATTTCCTGCAAATAAATACTAGATTTTTGCTTGGGGTTTCAGAGGCATATTGTCAGTAGTTCATAGAATAAAAGAACAATTTCCGTTTTACTCATAGACCTATAAGATATAAAATCAGATAAACTGATCATTTTAAGTGGTCTCTTAATTTTTTACAGAGCTGTTTGTCAGTGTAAGCAAAGTTAAAAAAGTTTTGCAATGTAACTAAGTAATAAAAACTTAAAGCTGCAGAATGTAACTTTGATAAAACATATATTTTATTACATATTTATTGAAACTGTCACTTATATTGTGACAGTTTGGTGTGAGACAAATATTGTGTGAATGAACTTGAGCTCCTCTCTGTGCTTCCAGTACAAACTAGAAAGTCAGGAGGTGGGTCTAAGTGCTGTCAATCACAGTATCATATGATGCTGCTCATCCACCCCAATCTCCTCCTTGCTTTTCTTTCTGCTACTTTTGCAAATCCTGTCATGAATGCTCAGGCTAGTTACCATAGCCACCAATAACAATGGATAAATGTTGGGTAAGCACAAGTAGGGATAATTTTTTGCCTTATGTGAAAAGAAGAGTGATTATGTCGCACTGTTTTTCCTTTTTAATTCATTTATTAATATACTTGTTTTTTTTATTGAAAGTTTGAAGTTGTGCAGATAATGTCAGTCTAAATTAGGTTAGATCAGAAAGCTCTTGCACCATTTCCAAATTTAATGTTGCGTCAACAACAGACGGTCGGTGAAGGCAGAGATCTAAAAACAAAAATGAGTTTAGTTCTGAATTATCACCATCTGCATGCAGACTCTGTGCCACTTTGTCTTTCTGTGAGATGTTGCACTATTTATATCTCGCAGTGAGCATGAATGATAAAACACATTTCAAGGCAAATACAAGTGCCGACAGCTTTAAATCACACACACATTAAAACATGCACAAACGTGGTGATTTGCAATTTTTTTTCTTTCTTTTTGTGTGACAGTTTATGTGAAAACCACCAGGCAATCTCTGGAACCTGGATTTGCATAAATCAGTGCCAAAGTTCTCATTAGTATGAATGGAATTGCTTCCTACAATTAAAGCTTTCCAAAGAATAACACTTTCTTTTGCAAAGTTAACTGTGGTCCAGGAGTCCACAGGTCATCAATAAACGCTGAATGAATTCGTATTTACATCGAGGTCATTTGGAAACTATGGAAATGTTTATATTATTTCAAATAGTCATTTGAGATGTAAAAGATTTAAGAGCAAAGCTCCTTTCATGGCAAAGTCAGCCAATCCCAGTGCGTTCTGTTGTAGTATCTAAAAAAAAAAACCCTGCTCCCCGGGGTCTCGTTTCATCAGGTCTCTCCTTTATTCAAAAGTCACATTTGGCCAAGTGAATAGGAAATCAAATCTTAGTACTTGCTTTCAGAATATGCCAAGAGCCAATCTCTGTCTCCATTTTCTGGTGAAATAAAATCATCCTTTTTTCTTTTTTTTTTTTTTTTTTTGCTCCTATACTAAAGCATTTTGAAACACAAAGGCTTCAATTGACAGATTGCCATTACTACAGGCCATTTGAAGGCACCGTATGAGAGGGTTCATTCTTTAACCATGGCATTTATCTGCGATGATGCATTTGTTTGCGAAGGCTAATGATTCCTTACTGTCAATCATTTTGGAACGTGGAGAGCCTCGTCCAGCTTTAATTCCAGCCTGTCCTCAACGCCAGGGATGTGATTTGACTGGGAGACAAAAGACAGAAACACTTTAAATAAGAATTTTAATTAGCGTTGCATTAAAAATGCATGATCTCCAGAAGTTGAACATGGCGGCGCTTCATGAATCCTTTCCAAGCAAGTCTTGGAACAAATTTAACTTTGAAAGGGCAGCATTATGGGTTTTATGGCACCATCAAATGTTGCATAATATTAAATACGACTGAAACAATTCAACTTTGTAATTTAACACCTTGAAATTGAGCAATTGTCTCCTTTAAAAAATCCCGCTCTTTCCGAAACTCCGCCTTCAGGAAGTGGCCACAACGTGGCTCTTCTAAAAACCCTCTAATAATGTTTTTCTCAGAAAGTTAGCTTGGACAATGAGCTCAGCTGATCCGCAGTTCCAACAGGTGTTTGCTAATTGCTGCTGGCTAGTCTGAAGGAGCTGAGTGGAGTAGAGGGGTGGGGTGGGAACTGCTTGTTGAAGAAACCGCAGCTCAGAAGAGGAGCTTTGTCCTCAGAGGTGGTTTACCCAGGGTTTTTCTGTTTGTTTTTGTTTTACAGCTGAATGGTCACCACAGGACATTTAAGGATTTTTCAAACATGCATGAAAGTATCAAAGCAACAGTCTAGATACATTTTTGATGAGGGAATAACATTAGAACCTGATGTAAAGCTCAAAAATGTTGATTTTTACATAATACTGCCACTTTAATCTCTGTCACAAGGAAACAATGCTGCTCCACTGGTCCAGTGGAGGTTCAGCATCAACTCCACTGGACATCTGAAGGAGTCCTGTTATGTCTTGATTAACAGCAGATTTGTTTGTGCTCTGTACCTTTGCCAGGTGGAGCCTCTATTTAATGGGATTTGTTTCTCCAGCACATTCCACAGATTAGGAATCTGGAAGACAAGTCAACACCTCAGATTGTTGTGCTTCAGAAACCATTCGTTGACTATTCCTTTCTTTGTGCTGCGGCTAATTAGCTTGCTAAAAATAATCCAAAGCCACCAGCCACTACCTGTGTTCATCAAAGTGGAGGACACTTTTTTATTCTGCCACTTTTCTCTGTCAGAACCAGCAGTCATTTCTTCAGTGGTTGGAATTAGAAAAGCAGGCAGCACCGAACAAAACACGTGCTGATCTCTAATTTTCTCTCTCCGACCTGACCTCCATGTGCTTCCTTTACTTTAGGTGATAGAATGAGGGTGTGTGAAGTCAGAGCCCACTGCAGAAAGGTCGCTTTGTGTGCGTGTGTGTGTGTGTGTGTGTGTGTTCCTAAGCTGTACATGCAAAGCTAGCAATGCATGTGTGCTGGCTTAGTTATTAAAGTGACACGGCCACAGTAGATCCTTCGGTGCAGGCGCTGTATTACACATTCTCTGCAGCTGGATAAGTGCATGTCCTTCCCACCGAAACAATCTGGACTCATATTCACAAGGTTTAGGCCACCTGCTCCCTCAGTGACACACGCTGAACCTGTGAATCCAGGTGAGACCTGGGCAATTTCAGCCCACGAGGCTGCTTCGGCTAAGAAGGTTAGGTGCTGATTGGAGCAATGACATTTATGAGGGTTTATTTTTAAGATGGTGAATTCACAGTGAATGACATCACTGAAGTTTTACCTTTCTACAATGTACATTGTGAGTCTAATCTTCTAGGTTTTGTTTACATTTGCTTGAGTTGTATTGTTTTTTTTCCAATGACTTCAATAGAAGTGGCTGCTTCTCCAGGCAACATGAGACTAGCCTTAGCTAGTCTCATGTTATGGGACTAGCCCCAACAGGAGGTTGTTACAGCCCCAACAGGAGGTTGCTGTTCTTAACCCCAGGTATTGCTTGAGAGAAGAGTCAGGTTCACCGAATCTGAGGCTAAATTTCTTAACCAAAGTCAGGGCGTATTGATCCCTCCAGTTTTGGAGGTAGGTCTTTGCATCAAGTAAGGATGTTCATGGTGTTAGACACGTCAATCAATGTATTGATGCGATAAACCTGATCTGGAAGTCAGTTTGGTGCAAATACTCAAAATATGTTACCGCTAATGAGCAAAATGTCATCAGAAAAGTATACGACTACACAAATATGTACAGTGCTTTTAAAAAGATCCTGAAAACCAAGATTGCTAAACAGAACTGCCGGAAGAAGGCACCTGAGGAGGTTCTATCTGATCTGGTTACACCTTGACTAGATCCGTTTGGAGATTTTCCAGGATATTCCAAGAGGAGGAGCTCAAACCTGGCTATAGGAAGAATGCATCCTTTCATGGCCTTGGCCAGAACATCCACTGAGGGGAGATTTCAGTATTTTACTTCTGTGCCCGTTACCTCAGTAATGATACACTGGTTGGTTTATATTCTTCAGTTTTGGTGGGTAAAAGTGTTGCTTTGCACCTTTTGACTGAATTGAGATACAGGTACATTAATAAATACGCATGTGTAAATATTTCCTTTTGAACTCCGGGTGACAGGTTGCTATTCATCACTGTAAGCACTGAAGCACTTATCGGGATTAAGGAGCGCCAGTCGAGGTGCCAGGCTTTGATGTCGGTGTGGATGCATGTACGGGGTTTATGAACTCTATGCGTGTTTGTGAAAATGCTGCCTTTATTTCTGCTAATCAAATAGGCGGTGTCGTAATGGTGGCGCACTAAATTACACTTTGCGCTGTTGGAATTAATAAATGTTTTCCAAGGCCTTTAATTTGACCTTGTTTTGTATTTAGCATTTTGATTTGGGCAAAACTGCAGCAGACACTCTACCAAAAAAAATATTGGCATCTGCATTCTGAATAAAATGCTGTCTGTGCATGAATGTGAAAGAAGACCCTGTGCAACACAGTGACATAAGTTGATGCTCATAGAGCGAGGGGTTGGGGAGGGGAGTTAACCTGCAGATAGAGGCTGGACGAATGTTGATCCACCTCAGGTAAACACAGAAATTAGGACATTTGTTCTTCATCTCATCAGTGCTTTATGGAAATCATCACCTGCTATTGCTGTTTGTAGACATGAAGAGGCAATGTCCTTCTGCACCCATAAGAAAGCCTTGGTCAGGGATTCTCCTCTGCAGTAATTTAAAACAGAAATGTAGTCACTAGTTGTCTGTTTTCCCAATGTAGGCCTGATTAATGGTGCCAGGTTTAAAATGTTGGATTAATTCTGAGTGGTTAGTATCTAAAGTGAATTTTCCTTACTATTTTCTTTGAAACAGATCATGAAGTGTTGAGATTCTTTTTTCTTACTTTATGTTGTCAAACAGGTTCTGTTCCTCTGAGGGTATTGGACTTAATATTCTATAAGTGGCTGCAGTTCAGGAAGCCTTCTAGTGCCACATAGCAGTGAATTAAAGTACCGTTATGTTTTAGGTCCATGTTTTCTTATATGGATTTCTCCATAGAGGGATTGTTTGTTTGTAAGCACAGCGGATGCGCGCGCAACTCAACTGCAGAAATAGCCGTGCGGGGCTTTGAGCGCTCACTGGTTACCATGGTTACCTACATTTATCTTGCTGTTTTAACATTATCTTTTTAACATTAGCATGTTGTCAGTCAGTGTTTGTCACAGCGTGATGAAATTAGTTATTCTACCAAACTGACAGTAGTAAATGAGAAGCGTCTTAATGACCCGTAAGAATTAAATGCAGCCGAGCCAATGAATGACGAGAGAACATGGCACAAACGTCACTAACTAGCAAAAATAAAGCAACTTTCTTTACGGTGAGGTAATGACACATGTCAAGTCCTTCTAAATAAAGCCAACATGGTGAGCAATAAAGGCACTGGAATATGATTTTCCTAAAATGTTACGTTTTTATAGTATAATAAAGAAATTCATATTTAGCATATGAAGGACAAATAAAATACAATCATTTCTTCATTTTTTTGGTCACAATTAGGTGGAAAATGAATATGTAGCTACATCCATCCAGGCAGGTGATAAACAAAGCCTTCAGGAATTAAAAATGCAGAGGATTGAACAGGAGGCAGTGCGAGTTACAGAGACCTCAAACCTCTGACAACTACAACATAGTATACTGCTGTATTTTCTACTGTAACCCAGCTTTAAACGTCACCACTTCATCCCTGACCTCTCAGCTTCGTTTGTGTTGAGTGTGGGGCATTTAGTGTGGGGCATTGGGACAAAGGGGTTCAATATTTAGGCGGATCACACTTTTTCAGAATTCACCTTTTTTTTTTGCCCTTTACCTTCCACTTTTGTCTGATATAAAATCCCAGTATTAAAATAATCACCCGAAGTCTTGCGGATGTAACGTGACCAAATCAGACAAAGTCAGAGCGATAACTTTTTCAAGGACTTCCAAGAGGAGAAATGGAAACTTCTCAATAAAAGCGGCAATACAGCTTACCTGGGGTGCTTCATCAGATAATGGCACCAGAAGTAAATGTCTTACCTCTTGCAAAGTCCCTGTTAACAATAAAACGTACAGCAATGGGATTCGGTGCTCTATCAAACCAGCAGGATTTTGTGTTATTTAAGAGCCGAAACCATTTACATTACGGCTCTGCCTTTTGTGTGCCAGCGCTTTACAAAATGGATAATTCCCTTTTGGCTTAAGCTGCGATTCATATTCAGTACCTCCTGGTGTGAGTCCTTCTCTTTAATTTTTATTTAGTTTCTTTAAAATGCCATATTTCCAATCAGACTGCTGGCGTTTTGTCTCAAAACCCTCCCCCCCTCATCAAACATCTGTCTCCCGCTGATCTGAGGATAGTAACTCTTTCTCTCTCTCTCTTTTTTATTTTTTTATTTTTACTTCTTTCCATTCTGAATTACACCGGCGTCTATGCCAAATGCTCCGACAATGGAAATATCTCCTTCCTGACGTATCGCCACAGCGGCTTCTGCAAACCGACCCAATCATCCTCCATTGATGCCGCTTTCTTTTTTTTTTTTACTTCACTATGACTTTGCCTAAAGAGGCGTGCCGTTTGTGTCTCTCCATTTGGTGCTGCTTCGATTTATCGATTAATGCTGTCGGAGTTCCTTCATTGATTGAGAAGCAGGAGTCTGTGAAGACAGGCAGCTGTAGGTTTTTAAATTTTTTTTATTGCCACACCCTTGAGAATATTTCTTGTAATTACTTTCCCTCCTTCTGAAAATGTGAAAGTGCAGTTGTAGAGCATCTTGAGAGTCAGCACATCCTCTGAGTTACCCTCTGTCTGAAGTTCTGTAGATTGCAGATTTATTCTGTTTTGCTCATTTTTGTCCAACTTCTGTGTTTCGACTCATCAAATTTTAACATAAGACAAAGACAACCTGAGTAAAATCTAAAACAGAATTTTGGAACTTAAATGAAAATTTACCAAAGGGGGAAAACAAAACAAACAGAAAAAAAACTTCAAGCCAATCTGATCGTTAAGATTAAGAAGTAATTTTCCGCTCATTTTCACAATCAGTTGTGCCACTCTTGGCAGCAACAGAAGCCATCAAGCATCTGTCAAGGTACTCTTCTTCTTCTTCTTCTTCTTGGCAGAATTGTGTGAAATCGGCCTCAGCGCTTGGAAGGTTTTCAAAGCATCTCAATCAAAATTAAAAACGCTGGTCAATCCAAAAGCTTCACTTTGTGTTTCTGAGTCAGTCAGAGGTGAACCGGCTGCCACAGGATCATTGTCTTGCAGTCCAACCCAAATGTGCTGAAAGGGACGTGTTAGTGTTACTTTAGCTGCATCTTCACTCAAAAAGCTGCACTTCTTTTCTTCTTGAGAGTTCACAGAATAATTTTCCAAAAAAATCTTGGGATTCATTGAGATGTGCTTTGGTCATTTGGCTTGGAATAAATGATTAAAAGTAAATAAAATAAAATAAAAATCATTCCAGCTGCACAGCATCCAAAATGAATAGAACTTTTTCTGCCAGAAACAGAGGAATTAAAGAAAATAGAAATCAAAATGTAAGTAACAGAACTACTCCAACATGCTGCCAATGTGAGTGGCGTGATTCTGCAAAACATAATACGCCCCTTTATACAATATATATGTCTATAATTTCTTTTCTAAGTGCCTTTCCTGCATGGTACGCTTTCTCCCTTGGTTCTTCCTCTTTTGTCTGATCTCCCTCTCCCTTTCTCCTCCGCTGGCTCTCTCTCTCTGTCTTTTCTCCTGGATTTCCTGTGTCCTCAGCTGCACCGTCGCCATGCATTTTCTCTCCAGGGGGAATTCCTCAGAAATGTTTAACTCCCTTTGAAATTCCTGCAGTGACTCAGCAGACATGTCAGCTGATTTGAATAGCGCTCCACTTCAGCGTCGGTTTGTTGGCGATGATTAAAAAGACCTTCCTTTGTTAGGCCAAAGTTGGGCACATTTACAAGCTTGGTGTTTATTTTCTCATGCTTTAATAGCTCAAGGCTTTATTTAAAAAAAAAAAAAAAAAAAAAAACTGGACCAGAGAGGATGTTGGTATGAAAGCATCTGCTGCTGCTCCGTGCCTGATGTTCGTGTGCGTTTCTGTCTGTTCTTGTGAATCTTTTAAGACGCTGTGGAAGGAACAGCACATGCGACGTCCGTACGGCTAAAATGTTGTGTTTTGTAATTTGTCCCAGCTTCATCTATTGCTGCCCATAGTTAAATGTCCTCCTCTCCTCTTTATGTTTTTGCATTGCAGAGCATGACAAGCATCGCCTATGCAAAAGCACGGAGTACATGAACCTTCACTTCAAAGTCAAATGGTTCCACAACGAGTACGTCCGCGATCTGCCGGCCTTCAAGGATGTCCCACCTGAGTATTCTCTGTAAGTGGTCATTTGCATAAGAAGATATCCTTTACCTTCTGTAGAGATTAAATGCTGGCCTAGTTTCTAAATTTAGATCTCAGTTTGGTTAAAAGAAAAAATGGTCTAGTTTTACATGAACTGGAACAAAATCTAGTCAAAGTTCTAGAAATGGTCAAATGTTGGGATTGGATTAAAAAAGTCAAGATATCAAAATTAAAGTTTATTTATATAGCGCGTTTCAGCAACAAGCCAGTTCAAAGTGCTTTACATCATAGAAACATCAAAGCATCATACAGTCACTGATTGTGAAATCAGTAACAAACATAATTAGAATCATCAACACACATCAAATATGTTGATAGATTTTCCAGTTATTAGGAGTCAAAAGCACCTGGGATTTTAGCCTTGATTTAAAGGAACTCAGTGTTTCAGCTGATTTGCAGTTGTTCTGGAGAAGTTCATTCCAGATTCGTGGGGCATAGAAGCCAAATGCTGCTTCTCCACGTTTGGTTCTGGTTCTGAGACTGCAGAACAGGTCACATGACGACGACAGGATGTGAACATCAGGATAAATCTTTAAAAAAAAAACAATTATTAGGACAATAGAATTTATTAAATCACGTTGAGCACATAAACATAGATTATTGTAATCATTTTATGAAGGTGGTTGACGAAATCTTGAGGACAGTCACATGCTAAGAGTCTCATTTAAACCACTCGTCTAAGTTATAATTAAGACTCAATCAGCCAGTGTGAGATTTTGCCGTCATTCATCATCTTGAATGAGACTGTGATCGGTATGACTGTTATTTCTAAGGATTTTATGAAACCAAACCCCATGAGGTGGCAGCAGCTCTCACCGGTCGATTACAATAACAATCGGCGCTGCATTCGAGAGCCGTGAGACGTTTACTGAAGCTCCTTAACTCCTGCAGTGTAGAGTAAGGATGCTAGAAATTCCCAACGAGACACGTGCATGTCTTTCCTTCCACTCAGCACATGTTGCACGATGAAAAACATTTATTAACTAGAGAGGAAAGGCTTAATTAAAGCAGCGGGAAGGTGGATGGACGTGTGAATGGAGTGACTGGTGGCTTTCCGATCCCCTTCACGAGGCTTTATGCCGATCAAACTAAAAATGATTCGAAATGAAATGAAAGTGAGGACAGATGCCAAAGATCCCGCTTGACTTTGGAGCGTAAAATAGCAAAGACCGCAACACTTTCTCGACGTGCTACTTAAATATGGCCAGATGAATAACTTCAATGTTGTTTTATTAAATGGTTTGCGGAATAAAATCTTGTTTGAATTGCAGTCGGGCGACTCACCGGAAGCAAAGTGCCAGCTCACTAACAGACTGAGGTCTGCAATCATGACATGTCTATTAGTTTACACTTTGAAAGAAAACATATTTTTATATTTCGGTAACATACTGACACTTTTTATGTTATCACCTGACAAACGTGGACATTGTAATAACGGCACATGTTGAAATGTGAAAAATGCTTTCTGATGACTTACAGTGTTGTGTGAAAAAAGTTGTATTGTAAGAACAATTGGCATTTCATGTTGTAATGTGATGTTGCTCTATATTTATTTTTTGGAGTGCCATCTTTATGATTCTGTATTAGCCTGTTGTTCCTATAGCAACCATCAAAGACAGAAGCAGAGGTCTGTCTTTGGGAGGAAAAACATGCATAAAACGGTATTAAAAGAATCTAAAGAGTTTATTATAAAAACATTGACATTGATCTGCTGCTTAACAAGATTATTATAATAATAATCATGATTTGATTTTGAACTAAAGTGAAGCGTTTTAAACACGGCCTAAAGGATAAGCATTGAAAAGTGCAATAAAAACAGAATAGAACCAAATTGAACATAATTTGAATCTTGCCACGAACTATCAAAAGAACTGTAATGAAGCTCAGTGTGGTACTTTGATGCTCAAGAAGAAGATTTCAAAACTGTTCTAAATTTATTTCAGCTGATCACCAGAATTATTCAGCAGCGCAAATGAGATAGAAATTCAAATCAGACTCCGAGTTCAGTTCGAACATTTAATCATTCGTCGTGTTCGTGTGATCGACGAATGATTCGCCTCAAACGCCGGTTTCTGATGACGGGACGCCTTTTGCGGCTGAGATATGTGTTTATCGTTTCGCGTGCGTAACCTTGTGCGGCGGAGCAAGGATGGTCATGGTGTAAACACGTGTAGCGCAGCGAGGGAACGCCGTGCTCCCTCCCGTCCGACCACTCTATCAGATTAATGATTCGCCCGCCTCGTCTCCGACGCCGTCACTCAAACGCCGGATTGATTCTACTGGAGGCTCAGCCTGCAGACCAGACACACACACTCACACACACAACTCCATACCACATGATTCTCCTCCTCTCTCACCTTTCTCTGTCAACACACCTGTTTTATTTGTTCATTAGGTTTGCCTTAAGTGGCAGCTGACAACAGACTGAGAGTAGATTTATCTTGAGGGAGCAAATTCAAGTTAAAGTCGTTACCGCACAATTACAGCGCTACTACAGTGGCTGTCGCCTGTCCTGCACCATCTTTTATTCCTGACTGAACCTGGATGCATGATCTCTCCAAGGTCTGAGACCTCATGCAAATGCAGAGGTGGGCAGAGTAACCAAAGATTGCAGTCAAGTAAGAATAGCACCGCTTCAACATATCTAAAGTAAAAAAAGAAAAAAAAGAAAAAAAGAAAACAAAGGCATATGAGAAGTTACTCAAGACAGAGTAAAATAGTATGTGGTAAAAAGGCAGAAAGTACGGAGTAACTGATCAAAGCATCAATCATTTTATGTAAAAATTATATCATCAGATGGACCAAAATATAAAGCTATGTGGAAATGTAGGTATTTTAAAGATAAAAATAACAATATGATTACAGCAATTGTGATAATCAGGCAAAAGAAACATGTTTCCAAATATTTTATCATAATTTTAATAAAAATTGCAGCTTTGTTAAAGTTTTGTCAAAAACAAACAACTTGTTTGTTTAAAACAAAGCGTGTTTTTCCATCAGTGAAGTTAGTCATTGTGGGTTGAGCACCAAGAAATGTTTACTCAAATAAGAAAAGTGACACTTCATAATAAAATTACTCAAAAGTACAGCATAGTGAAAATACCCTGAAAGTACTTTTCCCCAAGTATTGCTCAAGTAAATGTAACTGAGTAATTCTAACTAGTTACCAGCAAACTCTGTACAAATCCCTGCTGAATCTGTGAACCTCCTATAAAAACCAAACATGAATCTACTTTTATTGGGAAAACGATCAACATGGTGAAGCTGACGTGACGAGGTGCTGTTATTCCTCTCATCCTGAGAAATCACAACAGCATCCAGCTGCATGTCCTTCTGGTCTTGCAGGTGGTTCGAGCCCTTCGTCATTCAGTGGCTCGATGAGAACGAAGTCGTTGCCATGGATTTCCTCAACGGAGCACTTGAAAGAGACAAGAAAGACGGAGTGAGTACAGCACTGAATTATTTCTCAAGAAGTTAGTTTTATTTTTATCCAGCTGTCCGGGCCACTTAACGTCTGCTTCCTTAATAACCACGACGGCCTCCGGAGACCGAATTTACATTTTCAAGAGAATTGGGGGCGGGGGGCTTTTTGGTAGGATAAAGGAAATTTTGCACAGTCAAGAAACACCTCTCGCCCTGAGACATGACAAGACAGGAATATAAAAGAAATATATCAATTAAAAATTGATACCAAGGAAGGAAGGAAACGTGTTTTTCAGAGCAGAAGAGGCTTCTGAGGGACGTGACAGGAAACCTGCTGGAGTCGCATGGAGCTGCTGCGATGACCACATTCCTGTACATTTCTATGCTTATTTATTCGGTTTTATTGAGATTAGTTGGAATCGTCGCTCTGTCTGATGCATTTAGATGCACACGAAGCTTTTACAAACTGCTCTTTTCAAGACATGCTCGATGCACGGCTTTATATTCATCTCTATAGTTAAAATGTATTGAGTTTTGATATGCTGAATAATGAACGCAGTTTGATAAAGTGAACCTTATGTCACCTTTTATAAAGGCTTCAAAAAATGCGGTGGGTAAATCCAGTCCTTAAGGGTCGGGGTGTTACATGATTTATGTGTTTCTCTATTTAAATATACTTTTTTTTCAATTTTCATATAATTAGTAGCAGTTGGTGACAAATATGATAAAACCATTTAAATCCACGAAATTAGATATATACCGATCAGAACTAAAGTATCGATTTTGTGAAGACATGACATAATGATAACAAATTTTAGAACTAGAGCAAGAACATCAAAAATACTTTTTCTACTTTCTCGGTTAAAAAAAAAATGTAACTTTCTTTATATTATTTTCTAAAACAGAAAAATGAAACTGGGATTCCTCCCTAAAAGCTAAAAGTTACAGAGCCATTTTCCTTCGCTTTTCAAAAAACATTCTACAAATTCAGTAGAATAAAGGTCTCTAAATAAAACCCAACTGAGAATTACAACACATCTCTCTTTAGATAAATATTACAGCTTATAATCCATTTGTTTCACCTCTTTGACATGAACTGCATGGCTATGGAACTGCTTTTTTCCCCTACAAGAGAAATAACAGAGGTGTTCATGAAAATATCGGAGACAAAAAAAGAGTCCAAGTTGCCGATATTATGTTGAATTATTCATTCAGTTATTATAACTAAAGGAGCTTGACAAAGACTTTCTCTAACTGATCATTAGTTTAAAAAACTGGGACCAGAGGTGACATTGTGTGTGTAGGAGAGAGAGAGAGCAGTCAACATTACACAGGTCTGCACTTTAACAATATTTCCCTGATATTTCAGAACATAGAAAAATGATTACAAAGTTGGCTTTGTAAACTGTTGTCAGTGTTTGTGTTTTTTGAGTGAGTAGCACAGCAGCGATGCGTTCATAGACCCTTCCATGAACCGTAAGACCTCCAAGACTTCAAGCATTTCCAGATACAACAAGTCCCACGGCGGATGAAATTGGACGGGTAAAACAGGACAACTTCACTGGATTAGCTTAAGCTTCGTCTCATCCACTGGTGTCTAACTATAAAGACTGATCTACTGATGTGCTCTAAATACGCCTCCAAAAAAAAAAACAAAAAAAAAACATGCGCCTCTTAATTCCTTTTTAAGCACCTCGGCGATACTGAAAAGTCCCATTTCAGTCGGTTTCCATTCTAATGTTTGCTGTTCTCTGGTAGCGCTTCCACACATTGTGAATTTAAAATGAGGAAAGCTGTACGATTTCCAGTGTTTTGATGACCAATCAGAGAGGGCGAATTGGAAAGTCGTCCGATTTCGATCACCAATGGATTTTCTTTTGAAACACATCCAAACGTTTTCAGGCGGACGAGGCCTGGTCCCACGAGGACCAGAGCTGTCATCCCCAAAAACCTCAATGTGTAATTTTGTTGTTGATTTATTGACTTATTCATGTAGCACATATTTTGTCTACTTAAGTATTTCAATTCACATACACTCAGAACGTCAGTCACATTATTAGCTCACATTAGCTTTTACTCAATCTCTCCTGAATCGTTTGCCTTGTCCTCTCTCTCTGTCTGAACTCTGACCCCATCTCCCTCCCTCTGCTTCAGTTCCAGCAGACCTCGGAGCATGCCCTCTTTTCCTGCTCTGTGGTGGACGTGTTCACTCAACTAAACCAGAGCTTTGAGATTATCAAGAAGCTGGAATGCCCGAATCCGCAGGCTCTAGCGCATTTCATGTGCCGTTTTGCGAAGGTCAGTTTCCCTCGCACGCTTCCCGTTCTGCTGCCCAAGCCTTCCATTTGAGGTGTTTGTCATTAATCCGGAGCGGATTTGTTTCGCGTACGTCTTGTGTTTAATATCAGCGGCATAATTGACTGCGTTTGCTGACCTAGTAACTGCCGAGCAAACAAACAGTAATTATAATATCCTTTCTACTCCTGCAGACTATCAACAAGGTTCTCTTGCAATATGCTGCAATCATTTCCAAGGAGTTTCCATTGCATTTAAACAAGGAGAACGTGGTGAGTGCTTTCTCATTCCCTGTCGAATACAAGCCTCAAAGTTGCACCGAAGTTATTTTTGGGGGATGTCGAGTGCAAATCTGGTAGCACACACACACACGCATATGAGAAAAAATAGTTTTCCATATTCAGTGTCCAGTATTGGTTGGCATGGAGAATATAAAAGTGTTTTTATGTATCACTCTTTGTACAGAGCTTTGCAGTATCTCCCCTAAAGCCGTTAACATCGTCTCTATTAACGCGGATCAAACAACTCATTTCTCGCCCGTGGCTGACGAGGACGAGTCATTGGTATTTTCTCGGCCTATTGTTTAAAGTGACGGATGGCTAAACACACAGCTTTGTGAGTGGCCTAATTATTCACATTGGATTTTGAAGCTGAAAGGAGAGATAACAGGCAGTGAGGGAGCAGATGTTTCGTTACAGTGCTGACGGTCTCATTACGACTGTCCCAGAGAAGAAAGTAAGGCGTGTCTTCCCTTGACAGGACTACAGTGACAGATGATGGGAAAAATAAAGGAACTGAGATGTGAGCGGACTGTTGCATTTGTATCCAATTAACCCTGCTGCAGGGCCAGGGAAAGGTATTCACTCACGCGTTTTGTCTCTTAATAATCATAAACTTCAGTTTGTTTCAGTAGGATTTTAAGTGCCAAAGGAGCATGTAACTGAAGCAGGAAAAAATGCACGTTTCTGAAGGTCTAATGACATTTTTAAAAATTGTAATGTTTTTTAGCTACTTCTAATACAAAATAGCTAAATACAGCAATGTTGAGCTATTTTTAGCTATGTTTTTAGCTAAACATTTCTAACAATATAGCTATGTTTAGCTAAACATAGCAGTTTTTAGCTATACATTGGTAAAATTATAACGATGTTTAGCTATGTTTTAAATCCAGTGCAACTTTATGTGGTCCAGACCTCATATAATGAGTAAACTGAGTCCATATTTGCGTAATTTAAGCTCAATAGAAATGCTGCTGTTTTGTGGCAGACTTTGAGATGTACCGTAATAGAAAAAGTTGTGGAGAAACTTAAATCAGGGTTTGATTACAAATATTCCGGTATTTGTAAATCTCTTTAAAAACTCTCATCAATCTAAAAAAATAAAGAGAGCACGATTGCTAGCAAAACAAAAAAACAACAAAAAAACATAGCTGTCAAACTAAGCCGGCCAACCACTTGAGGAGGTTATTAATTAGAGGTCAGTAGTAATTCAAGGGGAGCTTTTCAACTCAAATGGAGCAATTCTGTTAAAAAGTGCGGACTCGTGAAAGGATTGAATTTAATACATACTTTGTTGTGAAACTACCTTGTCAAATTTAAATACATTTCAGAAATAATGACAAGACTAAAATTGATCTTCACAGACGCCCTCCGTCCAATTTGACCGACCTTGATTTGATTTGCAAAGGATGGACAGACAGTCTTTCAGCACAGAAAAGTGTTAGAGACATACCCCTGATTTGTGTTGATTTATAAGAAACTTCTGAGAAAAATACATTCTAGTTTGTGGTTTTTGCAAATCTTTAAGTTCTGAATGTTTTTGCGAAGCATTGCATGATCTGTAATGTATTTCTGTGCATTGTCTGCTTGTTCTTGTTTACGACCCAGAAGGTAAAATAATCAGTCTGTGGACCAGGGATGCACCAATCCACTTTTTTCCAGTTCTAATACCGATATCTATGTCTGAGGTTTAGTATCGGCCGATTCCGATCTGATACAGAAAAACAGTGCCGAAAGACTCGAAATGCTTCTTTTTAAAACCACACATACAGACATGTACACTTAAATACACCAATAGCTTCACAAGCTTGATCAAACATGTAAAAACAACACAACTTTAATTCATTGGGACTATAAAAGTTAGTGCAAAATAAATAAAAAAGAAACTAAAACTTACAAGAAAATAGTTTTTTGTAAGAGTAGATCTGTCCTTATGGATTGGGCACATTGCCACCAATAGCCATGCTAGAATTTTTTTTTTTTTTTTTGCAATATCAGGACCAATACAGATATTGATATCTGTATTTGAACGTTGACAATATCTAGCACTGGAATCATTTCTCTATCCAAAAAGAAAATACAAATGTCCGGTTTGCTTTTAGATCACTTGAATTACCGTATTTTCCGCACTATAAGGCGCACCGGATTATAAGGCGCACCTTCAATGAATGGACTATTTTAAAACTTTTTCCATATATAAGGCGCACCGCATTATAAGGCGCATAGAATAGACGCCATAGTTATGTTGCCACCCGTCTGGTTTTGAACGGGACATGATTTGTTCCGTTCACTACAAATATGGATGTCTAATAATAAAAACATTGGTCCAGAGTTCTATATATAGCATCTGCACTAGTTATTGTTTCACTCACGGTTTTGGTGTTGCGAAATTGTGCCCAACTGCTTTCTGGTTAGCACAGACCAACCGACACGCT
>CAEGAF010132722.1:0-33108 GCA_903067075.1 Micropoecilia bifurca
TCTACTTTTTCTTGTTTTTACTGTTCCACTGTTTACACTTTTTTCATTTCTTCTGCTTTCCTTCACTTCTTATGCTTCTCTCTACTTTTTCTTGCTTTTCTGCAGCAGACATTCTGCTAATATGCATTCTCACGGCTGTTTCGCTAGGAACAGCTATTTTTCTAGTTTATTCTTATTTCAGCCCTTGGATTTTTTCAAGCTTCTTATTGTCTCTTTTGTTGAGGTCTGTATTCCGTAGAATCACAATATCATTAATCCCCTCTTTTACCTTTTCTCTAGCACCACAATGTCCAGTTGGACAGTAATCTCTGGTTTATAATCTGGATCCCAAAATCTAGCAGGATCTTATCTCTGTCACCGTCAGCCACTCTTGATGGAGTTTCTCATTTTCACTTGGAATAGTGCAGAGGTACATGTGTTCCTCTGCACTATTCCAAGCACTTGGTTTTGACCTTCCATGATGGCCAGGGATGTCCAATTTGTTCTCAAAGGCCAGTGTCCTGCATCTGGGTTTTCCTAAGACAGTTTCTAAACTCTTCCCATGTGGACTAAAATGGCCAAAGTCAAAGTACTGCATTGTTTTAGAAACAGAAATGTATTGGAATGTGGACTTGACTTTGAATATATTTATATATATTTCTACATAAACTACATTAAAAATTCATTGAAGGGAGATTTGATATATATTCGTGCCGTGCCACATAACAGAACTCTACGGAAGAGGATTAGGGCCACTTTTTTTTTTTTACTTTTTTCCCTCTGAATTCAGAGGAAAAAAAATTTCTGAACTACTGAAGAAAAAAAATTTGACTTTTTTTCCCCAGTGGCCCTAATCCTCTTCCGTAGAACTCAAGTTTTTGTTGTTAATTAAAAATTTTATGTTGCAATTATGATTTATTCCACACGGTGGCCCTATTGAGTCAGCAAAACCTTCATTGGCGCCTCGAAGAAAAAAAACAAGCCTGCTGATTGGACGCCTACTAAAGTAAACAAAGCGGAAGGTTGAGTGAGGTTTCGAGGCCGCCCCCTGTTCGCTCTGGAAACTGGAAAGTTTTAGTTTGACTGCTGATTGTGTAAATTGCAATGCGATGTCATCTCTCCTCCCGTTCACCGGCAGCTTGCTGGGAGCGTCCAGGCGGCTCATGTGGAGAAGCGGTTCTCCTGGTCTCTCCCCGCTGCTCACACTGACCCCGCCTGCTCCCTCATGGGTTGTGGCTTCTGGTAAGAAGGACCTGCCTGATCTCCCAGTCCTGCTGGAGGAAGAGCTGGACGAGCAGTTCGTGAGGGGATCCGGGCCAGGAGGACAAGCTACTAACAAAACCAGCAACTGCGTGGTGCTCAAACACATCCCCACCGGGATCGTAGTGAAGGTAGCTCTGCTATTTGTCTTATTTTTTAAGGCGTAGCTGTTATGCTTTCTGGCTGTCAGGCTTTACTTTATCTGCCAAATTAAATCCGCACTACAGTTGTCGCGATAAACAGTGGATAATAGATTTAGACGGGGTTTTGGCGCCCCCTCTGGTGCTGCGCCCCAATGCGTTGCATGCGCTACATACCCACGTTTTGCGCCACTGTACGAGAGTACGCATAAAACGTCTCTCTAAAAACTAGCATTTATTATAATTCCCATTTACAGTAAGTAAATGTGCCCTTGCCTCGGATTATAGTGCATAAGAAACTTAGAATCATATTTATTTTTGCACAGTTGATATTACATACAATCTCTTATTAATCTACTTGGATTAGGTTAAATTAATTAATAATGAACAGAATCAATATATTTTATCTAAGATTTTAAACAGGTCCTTAGCAGAAAGGTAAGTGTGAGCAGTGATATATGCTTTTATGTATTAGAGTTTCTAGTGGTGATTGGTCAGATTATACTACAACAGGCATGTCTCCAAGTGGATCATTTAAAAAAAAAGAGAGAATGGAGGGAGTCAGGAAAAGAACTGCCATTTTATCAACTGATTGTTTTGGGTTCCTAAAATTCAGAAAAATCCACAAATTCTCTTATAATCATATAAGAAAAATATGCTGAAAGTTTTAAAGCAATCGGTTATTTTTGTCAGTCCTCTCCACTTTTTAATTACAAAAAGTACAACATTATATGTGAAATATCTAAAATATATTGCTGGAAAACATATGTACTTTAATACTTTAATTTGCTTGGAACTAGAGTTGGGAATTGTGTTTTAGAACTTCTGTTTCTCTCTCATTCATCCCCTCCTGTAGTGTCATCAGACCAGATCTGTGGATATAAACCGAAAGCGTGCCCGGGATATATTGAGGGAGAAACTTGATGTGGCGTTTAAGGGTGAACTCAGTGAGTTGGTGGTGAAGAAGAAAGAATCTATGTTGAGGAAACAAGAAAAACGGAAGAGAGTGAATGAGAATTTGGAGAAGAAAAGACTGTTTAAAGAATCCTTGGCAGTAGACAATAAACCTGGAGATGACACCGCTTAAAATGTTTGTGTGGATAGTCCATTGTAGGGATGCACTGATTTATTGGCCAGCTGATTTATTGACCCAGAGCTTTTTCATTTTAGGAGATCTGTGATCGGCTGATACTTGTATGTGAAGTCTGTCTTCTCCACTGATCCTATTTGCCTCAGCAAATGTCTAAAAATCAACTACTGTCATCTGTTGCTCTGATATGAGAGAGGGTTGACTGATAGATTAGTCCACCAGATCATGTTTGCAGTTAACAATAGTCACCCCACTGTTGCCACCTGAGCTACTTTCTTGCTATATTTAGCGACATTGGCCAGGTGAGGCTTTTTAAAGATCAGTAATGTGTGATCAGCCAGAAAACACCAATCGGTGAACCCCTAGTCCATTGTAATCTTGAAATAAACAGTTTATTCTTTCTGAGAAATGTATTACAAATCCTGCTATTTTTATTCTCTTAGTTTCTCAGTTATTGATCTAATAATTAGATTTCTTATCTATCACTACTACTACTACTACTCCCATCTACTTCCACTAGGTGTCAGTAAAACCCTACTCCCTAAAAATCCCATTAAAAATGTTAAGATTTCCGATTATCAACATTATATCACCACAAAATGTTTATAAATCAATATAAACATTGGCTTATATTGTGTGATTTTTTTTTTCTTTTGTGGAAATTGTTTTGATTATTTACATTTGTGGACAAGAAAAAAGACAATTATTTTTAGTATTTTTATATTTTTCTTTGTATGTATTTATTTGACTTTTCATTCCTTTTTGAAACAACATTTTTATATCAGTAACATGCAATACAGCTTTGTGAATTGTAAAAACATACAGATGTTTATATGTTGTAGAATAGACGTAGCAGAAGTTGCAACCAATGGGGAAGCTGCTCTGAAGCACGCGCTCCGCCTCTTTGATTACATTACCCAATAGGAATCGCAAACGGATTTTTAAATCCTCCATGCCGACTGTGTAACGTTACGGCGCTGTGGTTTGACGTTTCTTCGGCATTAAAGTTAAATTAAACTCAGAAGAACTCTGCGAGGACAACATTATTTTTGGACGATATTCTAGGAACTGAGGATGGCAAAAGGTTAACTTTATCATTATCGTTATTTGTACAATGCAGCTGTGAAATTTTCTAGAAAGCGGATAAGAAGGCTATAAATACTACCTTGTGTAGGTTATAGCAAATTATTTACTAAAACGAGAAACCCAATTTAACGCAGTTTTGTAAGAATTTACGGTCAAATTTACGGCTGTTCTATATAGTTTTTCGAGAATTAAACTTGAATAGCTATTTTTGGATATTCTTATGTTTATAAAGGGAAGAAAAATGGACTAAAAACGGACAAAAAAGCAGGTGAGCCTGCTGAACAAACAGCTACCTCACAAGCGGAGGCAAAGGAAAACAAGCCACAAATTAACAAGGTATGTTTCCTGCATGTTATGCTTTATACACCCCAAGCAAATTCAACTTCAAAAAGCCGTCAAAATGCTCATATGCGGCATAAACAATATAAAGTTTACGTTTACACAAATAAAGTGTATTTGTAATCAGCAGGACATACTCGGATTAAATCTCCGCACATAAATTACTATGGCAACTCATCCTGTGCAGCTAGCTTGCTCCAGACCAGGCTAACACAATGTCATTGGTTCACTTTGTTTTTCAGGCAGGTAACTTGATGTTTCTGAAGACTGCTGTTCAGAAAGGCCTTTAATGTATTCTAAACAGGAAGCACAGGGTATGGAAACCCAACGGCATTTCCAGACCTTGTTTCAAAACAGAAAGTTGTTTTTCCCAAACCATGAACATCCTGTTTATTTTCTAATCTGTGGATTAATGTAAATTGAATGCATATTTTGGTCTATCACACAGAGCCCCCCATTGAGCTTAGAACTGTGTTTTTGATATGCTGAGAAATGGTGGTCATAATTAAGATAAAGGGTTGAGTTTTATGGGGACTGTTAGTTTTTAATGTGTTTGCACATACATTTAAGGCAGAAATGATGTACAGAGACATTTAATAAAACGACTTGCATCAAATACTGTGACATAGATGTTCGAATGGGACTCTGTCCTTTTTCAATAGGAATTATATAAAATACGCCCATTTTGTAAATCAGATTGTTTAATTTGGTTGCAGAAGAGTCTTTAATTCTAGCAGCTTTCTTTTAACCCAGCCAGCTACAAGGCTTTTTTTTAATCTCCCTTTCAAAGTATAATATAGCATTTCTTTTGCCCTATTAGGTCTTTATGTTTTTGTTTTTTTCTGATTAATGTCAAGAAAATTCACTTTTATAGGAATTTGTTGGTAAAACACAATCAGCTGTCCAGAGTCTGCGCAGTGCAGGTAAACCCAGGTCCCCGCTGAGCGACAGCTCCAGCTCGCTCATCCTGGAGGGGAATGATTCTGATGCCACTGATCCTGGTCTGTCAAAGCTGAAGCAAGGTGAGTTCCCCAGAGACAAGTCAGAAATATTACCACTTTCAAAAAGACAAACTTATTTATAACTCTTGACCTTTTACAACAAAAGTATTTTTACATTAAAATTGTGCATTTATGTTTTTTTGTTTTTTCCAGTTTATTCTACAAATGAAAATTTGAAATGTTTGGTGTGTATTTGTATTCAGTCCATTCAGCAATGTCCCCAAAGGAATTGTGGTCATCATTGGTTGAAAAGTGTTTTGTAAAGTATTTACTCAGGGCGGCTGTACATACAAATGCATGACACTAAAAAAAGACACACAAAGAAAACGTTTAACCCAAATATAGTTTTCGTTCCACTTGCATTTGTTAACCTTAAGTTAAAATAAAATACATTAAAGTTTGATTAATGTGATCAAATCTAAGAAACATCAAAAGAACTATGAATACTTTTACAATGTTCTCTAAAGCAGCTCCTCTGATCCTTCTTTCCTTCTCACGTCAGCCACAAACGATGAAGCAAAATCTAAGAGCTGTAGCTCCAAAGAGCAGAAACCGGTTGGGCCGTTTCAAAGTGAGACTAAAAAACAAATGTCTGGCAACCTAAAGCAAAAAGAGCCCAGCGTGGAAGGAGATGGTAGCCCTGCAGTGCCATCAGCCACGCCTCTGACTAAAGCCAGCCGCCGCAAGCTCGGAGCAAAAAAGTGAGTTCATCGTGTCCGCATTACTCGCCAAGATATTGATGCACTTTCACAGCTAGCTGAACAATCACAATGTCTTTCTGTGCAGGATGGAGAACAAAGCTCTACAAAACAGAAAAGTCACAGATTATTTTCCCATCAGGAGAAGTAACAGGAAAACTGAAACAGAGATAAAGGTTATAATATGGGGGGGGGGTGGGAGACAAAGATTGCTTTTATTAAGTGATAGTGAGAAACTGTCACTTTGAAATGTGTAGTTTTGAGTAAAACTTTGATCTGATTGACAGAGTGAAGAACACAGACACATTGATGACCTGTTAAAGAACGGCATCGAAGAAGGCCTGGAGGTAACGTGGCCCTTTTATTTTTTTCACCAAATACTACATTCAGATGTGCGTTTGGCAGAAACATTATTGCAATCTGTACAACGGTTTAACATTTCACCAGACCAAATAAATGCCAGAGATTTGAATGTCATCAGGTCAAACGCATAGAAGGAAAAGGAAGAGGAGTCTTTGCTGCGAAGAGTTTCAAAAAGGGAGATTTTGTTGTCGAGTACCATGGCGACCTGCTGGACCTGGCTGAGGCCAAAAAGAGAGAGGCCCAGTATTCTGAGGACCCTAAAACAGGCTGTTACATGTATTACTTCCAGTATCAGGCTAAAACCTACTGGTAGGTTGAAGTAACACCAATATAACTAGAAGACTTGCAGCCTATCGAAGCTTAAAACGTTTTGCTTTCTTTGCTTTACAGCATAGATGCTACCAAAGAAACGGACCGTCTTGGACGGCTGTTGAACCACAGTAAAAGTGGGAACTGCCAGACGAGGCTCCATCCCATCGATGGGACACCTCATCTGATCTTTGTGGCCTCCAGGGACATCAAGCCAGAGGAGGAACTCCTCTATGACTATGGAGATCGGAGCAAAGAGTCCATCTCTGCACACCCCTGGCTTAAATACTGAACGTTTTATTATGCTGAACACGAGTCGTTCTCAGTCTTTATAAAAGTGAGCTGTACATAAAACGACACTCTTTGAAAACATGCCTGAAGTGAAGCTGAGCTTCAATACTTGAAGTGTTTTTTTGTGTTGTTTTTTTGCTGCAAAATGTGCTTTTATTCTTTTAGTTTTCTTCTAAATTGAATGCTATTTAGGCTACAGTAAAATACAGCCTGAGTTTGATATGAGAAACAGTTTTCATTCCAGCTGTAGCCTAATGAATGCTGGTTACAGAGTCAATGACCTAAAGATCATTTATGATGATCTTCAGGGTGTTGTGCGTTTTCTCTGCTGTCTTTATTTTCTTCATTACTCTGTGGTTTCTTATGATGTTTACTGTTTAGATATTCAGGTTCTGTACAGTTGAGAGAAAAAATATTTATACCCAAGGCAGATTTAGCCTCAGTGTAATCTTTTGGTTTTAACTAACATGTTGGTGCATTAGGGTGACGGCAAAGAGGCCTTCCAACCTCAAAGACTTGAAATATGAGAACTGCTGGAAACATGAAATCAGATGCTCAGCAACTGGAAGTTTGATTGCTGTCAAGCCGATAAACTATTTCCACTGATTATTGGTAAAGGTAAACATTTTTTTTTACATTACATCCTTTCAAATGAAATTGTGAATAACATTTTTTTTTTAGAATAAACTTTTATCTTTTGACAGCTGCATGTCTTGTTTTTTTTTTGTTCCAGAATCAAATTTGTTGGTTAGATGAAAAAAGAAATTACTTTTGTCAGACATATGAATATCATAATCCTGGATATGAACAACATACATCCAGGGCCTTTAAACAGCTGCATTTATACTGAGATTTATTGGATTGTACACAGGTGACTATTTAGTATTTTAACAGTACTATGGAGTATCAAAGTAAAGAGATCATGGTACAAAAGCATAATCCATTCTGTAGATTTTATTTGTAAAAACAGAAAAATCATGTGTCCTATGTAAAAGAAGGAAATGACACAGGCTGTCAACAATCAGCAATCCTGTTTTTATTGCTACTTTGCATATCACACATTATGTCTGAGTGGTATTTTTTCCTAAATTCTTCACAACCGGCAACATTTACAATAGCAAATAGCCCCAAAAATCCAGCACAAAAAATAAAATCTGCATTGTTTTGTTGATACGATTGACTGGATGGGACCATATTTGATCCATTTGTTTACTTCATGATTTAAGACAAAACTTAATTGAGCACATTTAAAAAAAAAAGCTTGAACAGGGATTGACTCTAACTTAATACTTTCCAGTTACCTAAACATATTTATAGTTCAGCTTCTCCATTATTGTAATACTTAAAATCATATTAGGTTAAAAATGATACAAAATATTGTTAGACTGAGATGTGTAAACAATAATTACAGAAGTGGTTAGAAATTGTGCAGATAAATCCCATTTGCCTCCAAGACAGAGAGATCATCTGATGGATTCCTCTCATTTTCTCCGGAATGAGAACCTGAAAAACAGAAAGAGTCCAGAGTCAGTTTAGTTTATCATGCGTGACCCGTCATGGTTCCTGTACAGTCAGGGAAAGTACGTTTTTTCATCTTGTCTGAAAAAGCATAAACAGCATTTTCATTTCCAGAATATTTTCTCCATATAAAAAAATATAAATCCTCCCGTCCTTACATCAATCTATCATCCTTCCATCCATTCATCAATCAACAGTCTGTGTGATATATGATTATATTCTTTTTTTCCCCATCTGTAACCATCACTTTTTGGCCTCAAGTATTTTGGATAAAGCTGTTTGTGTCCAGCGTGGGAGCATCTGCTGCTGTGAGTCTCTGACTAGCTGGCTAAATGTTACATTGGCATGAAAATGTAAGTTCATAACACTTGGGATATATTAGCCAACAGTGACTTTCCTCCAGTCAGTCCTTTGTAATATAAAGATTGAACACACTGATATTATGATGACAAAATATTTGTGACATGTTGTGCACCAATATCTAAATTGTATTTGCAAAGTAGGATGGACTCTATCTGCCCTTAATACTCACAGAGGATCTGCAATGTTAGAGATGCTAAAGCTCATACAGAGTGGTGAATGGTAAAGAAAGAAAATGAATCTAAGTGATGTGGGTTAATCATAACTGACATTATTGCACTTTTCATCAAAAATATCACTATTCAATATTTCCTGATATTGTAGAAAAAAGCCTGCAGTGAGGTCTGGGAAGGACATACATTTATATTAAAGGTGATCCTAGAAACTGAGAAATCCAGGATTTTCATTTGGGAAACTATGGAACATGATAGGAGATATGTACAGCAGTCCCATCACTGGAACAGTGGGCTAATGGCTGACAGGTGCTCCAATCCAACTCAGAGTAGCTTGTAATTACCGACAACAGTTTAGAAGATGGACACATTTTCCAGCCTCACTCACTCCTCACACAAACATTCTCTGCATCAGCATGACTTCACCGGGTCACAAGTACAGCATTAGCGCACAGGAGAACGGCTGTAAGGATAATCTGCCTGTTATCTTCACCTCAGCATCATGTGACCGAGGAAAAGAACAACTTTGAATTCCTTGCATTTTACCTGTGATAGTAAAACTTGTTTTTGACATTCAAAGTAAGTTTATGTAAGTTAATTTATTATTAATTATTATTTATATCTAAACATTTTGTAACTTACAGTTTTCCTATAGTTGTCTTCTCATTTACTGTGGATGAACTATCTTCTGTGGCTGGCGCCGTACCCAGATCCACGTCGACCATGGTGGGTTCAGATTGAGGTAGAATCCCACTGCAGAAGAATTGTCAGGTTTATTGCCACTTGAAAAGATGTTGCAGCAATTTAGAATTAAAAATTGTTTTCAAAGTGGAGGAACTTGAAACATTTCACACTATTCAGCAGAATTCAGCAATCTTCTTTTTCCTCTCATTTAAATAAAAAGGTAACAGCAGATATTTGTATTATGGTCAAACTTTAATTGCAAAACCTGAAAAAATGACAACATTTAGACAAACCCTAGGCCTTTTTTTTCCCTAAATTCTATTTACTTTTTGCATACTTGTCCAGAATCACTAAATTAAATTCAAAACTTTTCTGAAAAAAGGATAGGAACCCTCTATATAGTCAAAGTGTTGGAAATTACAATTACAAGCTTGGTAGTTGTCCATCTAAAAGTTAAGAATGAGTCTTAGTCATAGGTCTAAAAAAGTGTTCATTTTAGAAATAAGTGTGAGAACTACACTAGAAAGTAAAGTTGTAAAGCTAAGAGGCATGTCTGTTAAGCTGCTGACTGATAGCTCATAGCCAGATAGTCTGACTGACTATTACATAAAATTATATACGTTTTTTAAATAGGAAAAATGGACATTGCTCCTCTGTACAGCAAGTCCTTTGAAAATATATAATAAGCACGTGTAAAATTTGGACCTAAGGTAACACTTTATTGGGACAACAATATATTTAAATAACATGCAAATGTGATAATATAATCTATCTCTTTCAGACAAGCTTCTCTTTAAATTGCCGTCTCCAGGATGTCCCAGCCTCTCTTCATGAGCTGAAGTCTTCATGTTTGTAAAGCTGCTGCCATAGAGGACAGAAAGAGTCGACACAAATGGTCAAATATATATGCATATCTATATACATATGAAAGTCTATCAAATATTGCATGAGATGTTTTGCAACATTCTACAAATTACACTGTTTCAGTATAATGAGCAGCTCTTTCATTACAGTGTAATAGCTGTAGTAATACATCATTTATAAATGTTAGCAATTTAGAGCATCATTTGTAGCTTTTCTTTTGTTGTTGCTTGAATGAAAAACATTTTCCTCGTTTTCAGGTGCAGTTTGTGTAAATACACTTAAAAAGACTCATTTCTTCTCAAGGTGATCAAACAATGAGAGTCTCATCCCAGTTGTTACCAAACTGCTGTCTCAGTTGATGCTCTGTGTGGGATTACATGCAAAAATAAACTCTTTTCTAATGCAAACAAACAATAACTGATCAACATGATCGTTGCATTAGTGGTGACCTCTTATACAGCTGAAGCTCCTCCTGGGCCACCATGAGCTGAGCCTTCAGCTGGTTCCTCTCCTGCAGAACCTCCTTCAGCTCCTGCATGGTGAAGCGGGGTCTGTTGGGGTCATTCAGGTCCACCACCAGTTGATTAGCTGCCACCATTTGCTGCTGGGACAAGGAAGACATTGTTAAACCTCTCCGCGTTTCCCAAGCGCCTGAGCCGGAGGATGAGGCTCGCCCACCCCGCTCTGTCCGGAGGAGGAAGAGCCCTCACGGATGATCCGGTCCAGCTCTGCCTTCAGGTTGTCCCGCTCCATTTTCAGCTCCTCCACTGACAGATTGTACTTGTTCACCAGAGTTTCAAACATTTCCAGCACTCGGACTATCCTGAACTGTAAATCGGACACTTCTTCGCCGGTGCTGCTTATTTTTAACAAATCTCGGCCGATCACGTAGGAAATGTCATACACATCTTCGACCGTGAGCTCAAAAGCGTCCTTCTCGAAGGCCAGAGCAGGCGACGATTCTTCACCGAACTCCATCGCGACACGGCTGGACTCCTCGAGATTACGGAATAAAGTCACTTTTGAAGCAACAGACCACGTAAAAAGTTCCAAACACAGCGATTGCTCTCTGTTTTGGACTTTAATTTTCTAAACGAAGGTAACAAACTTCCAGCGGAGCAGTACTTCCCCCCCATCACTCATCCTCCAATGGCGTGGCAGGAGAGGAGGGCAAAGTATCCTAGCGACAGGTGAGCTCAAAGATCGTCTACGGCGAGGACAGCTCACTTGGAGACGATCAAAGCGTAAAGGGAGGTTCGTTGATTTGAAGGAAAACTAGGAAGCTCTGCATGATCGTCTGTTCTTCGTGACACCCAGAACTGTCAGGATCAAGTGATTAGTCACGTGATTAAATGTTTACCACTTTTATTGCCTTCTCCATTTGTCAGGGTGAAAAGATCCAGTCAGGAATGTCAAGAACAGATAATTGCCACCCTAAACGCTGCTAGTCTGTGAAATGCACAAAGCGTCAAGGGCGCCATGATGCTGCAGTGCTTTTCAGAATCAATGTTTATATTCAATAGACACGCACATGCAAAATAGCAAAAATAAACTTTTATTAATTTAACCACAAGTAACACAATTTTACATGCACTCCTCAGCAGACAGGATGCCATCCACAGAACATTTGTTGCATAATCATTAATAATAAAGCATTAAGGCTGTGGCTTCTCTGAGCAAAAACACTTTTCACATAGATTCATTTACACATTTCGACTTTGAAAACATAAATCTCCCTTAATGTCCAAGTAACAAGTTAAGGCACAGTTTGTTGCATAATTCAGAGAATGCTACAAAGCTAAAAAACAAACAAAAACAAAAAACCAAAAAACAATTCATTAATTCTCATTGTTTTCACATAACTCCTCAGTTGTCCTGTATTTGGACAATTTGGATTCATTTAAAGCTCTTGCCATTCTGACCATAAGTAAAACATATAAAAACAGACCCGTTAATTCACATCGACCTAAATAAAATGAATAGGCAGCGGTTGGTTATCAACATCAAGGCATCCAGAGATTTTAAAAACTCATGGTTTCAAATGTAGGAACATTATTTTTGTCATTCCTCATTTCTGAATTAAATCCCTCAATAATATGTCATAAAAGTGCTTGAGTTTTCTCCAGCTGTAAGGAACATAAAAAATGTAATGCTCTCCTTTCGCACCTGTTACTGCGCACTGCAAATCAGCTGGCTATATTGCTTAAACCACAGTAGTAAAGCTTATTACTTTTTTTGTTTAAAATAAAAGCAATCACAATATCTTTGACATTTCTGATTGTGCTTGATTATTCCTATAATACAACAAGATTCTCTAACCGGCTCATGTCTAGTACAAACACAACATAGGATTAGTTTAGAACTATTTCTGCTGTTAAATCTGCTCTTTGTGTCGAGATGAACATTTTCTTTAAATGACAAGTCATACAAAGGAAACAAGTCTTCTTATTGGCAACAACGTGGGATCGTCTGTGATTAAACCGGCAGCCACCATTGGCATTATGGCAGTGAAGATCCTGTCCAGATAGAAAACGGACAACAGGTTGAGGAGTGTTGGGAAGAAAACACAAAAACACATTGAAAGAGTTTCAGTGAGTTTCTATGGCTGTGTTACTATTTATTGCAAAAATGGGCATTAAAAACCTTGAATCAGGTGGTGGAAAAAAAAAATAAAAAATCTCTTTACTTACAGTCGTCTTATTCCTGATTCAGGCTGATCAGCTGACGTTAGCTGTGATGGGGTATTTGTGGCAGAGTCACTAGGACTGGTGTCGTCTTCCAAGTCCTCACTGAAGGAAAATAGAGGTTGCATGACATTTCAGTGCCAAAGCCTTTCTAACAGAAGCCAGAGCGAGAGAATTCAAATCAAATCCTACCTCTTGTAATACGCCAACTCTTCCTGGAGCATGAACACCTGGGCTTTGAGTTCGTTCTTCTCCTGCAGGACATCCTGCAGCTCCTTCAGGGTGAAACGAGGTTTGTCTGCCTCATCCTCAGACTCTGCAGGCGCCGACTGCGTCTGCAGTAAAAACACACACATTCAGCAGTTCTCTTGCATCAACAGCAGTAACGAAGCTGAGTGGCTGAGAGGGCCTCTGGGCAGCCAAGCAGGGAAAATGATAACCTGGTTGTCACGGTGACGGTAAATGATTTGCTGTGCTTAAAAGAAGGCCTATGTTGCTCAAAGCTAGTGGTGGAAAAGGTCATTTGAGACGGCTGATTAGCAATAAATGGGATGCAGAAATCATTTCTATCAACAGCATGCAGTCTATTGAAACAAGCTCCTACCAGAACACATGCTGCAGTGTTTTCTTCTCTAGTAAGGTCTCCCTCATTCTTTCTGTTTGCTGTTGTTGACAGAAGTGAGAGGCTCTTGTCACACTCGAGGCACTTTGCCATGAAGCCAGGATCCCCTCCACACTCCACCCACACAGAACGCGGTTTGACAGAGTCAGAAAGAATGGTTTCTGCAGCCTGGATTCCGGACAAAGAACAGTCATTTACAGAGCTTGGCAAAACACAGTGGATGTTTTCACATTTGGTCTCATTTCAACCACAAACATTCACGCATTGTCATCGTATTTTGTGTGACAAAGTAGCAGAGTAGGAGGAAGATGGTGCATGATTTTAAATAAAGAACAGTCTTTTGTAGAACCACCTGTCGATGCAAACTGCATCTCTAGTGGTGTTTTACTTCAGCCAGTCTTGCTCATCGAGTGACTGAAAATGTTATTCATTCTTCTTTATGCAAAAGCTCAAGCTGAATGTAGAGTGTGACGTCTGAACTGCAGTTTTCAAAAGTTGCTGTAGATCTAGACTTTGACTGGGCCACTCGGCACACATTCAGCTTTGATTTGTTTGGGTTTTTTTCCCTGCTGAAGAAATGCTTCCCCACGGTATAATGCTGCCACCACCAGGTTTCACTGTTGGAATGTGTCCAGGGTAATGTGCTGTACAAGTTTTCCTCCACATTGCAGGGAGAATATTTTGAACAAACACTGCCTTAAACTTTTTTCCAACTTTCTCCCCGACCTGTCTGCTTTGATTCTTGGTCCTCATGATGAAGTTTGTTCACTAATGTCCTATAACAAACCTCCAAGGTCTTCACAGAATGGCTGGATTCATACTGAGACCTGAAATTGGACCCTATTTTCTAGCAAGGTGGCTCAACAAGAATTTATTTTAGTGTACCAGGGTAATCTGGGATTACATATAAACATGCCACACTTGTCATATTTCGATTAGGAAATGATTTAGAAAATCGTTTACATTTTTCCTCCCTCTTTACAGCTGCTACATGTCATTTTATCTTAGTGCATCACAAGCAGCCCGACACACTTCTTACCATCATTGGTGCCGACGTTGGTGAAGAGTTCCCAGATCTTGTTCCCAGAGGGGATTCCATCTCTACAAGTTCTCTTTCTAGTTCCTTCTCCTGCAGCTCCTTTGTCAGTCTCCTGACCTCCAGCTGCAGCGCTGCGTACTCCTGCTGCTGTGCCTGGGCAGAGGCCTCCAGCTCAGCTCTCTGCTGGATCAGCGTCTTGCCCTGAGCCTCCATCAGTCCGGTCCTGTGAAGAAGGTCTTGGTTGATCCTGATGAGCCGATGCTGCTGCAGCTGGAGCTGTTTTTGAGAGAGTTAAAGCCACTTTAGTTCATGTCAAAGACGGCGTCGACATGTTTTGATTTGTGTTTTGATTAAAGATCAAATCCTCACCGCGTCAACATCTTCGTTTCTTAGCGTTAGCTCGTGGTCTTTTGCACGGATTTCATCTCTCTGTTTATCCGCCAGGTCTTTTAGCTTCTGTATCACTTTGCTTTCTTTCTCAGACGTTTGTGCTAATAAGGAAAACATCGTCAGTGATGTGAGAGCCACAATAATTAATCCCCAAGAGAAAAATCTCTTGTTTTTTACAACTGTGTTATCAGACAGACAGCATGTAATGTTCAAGTAGAAACAAACCTCCAAATGCTTATTTTCAGGCAGTAAACATTATAAGATGCTATTTCCACTTTGTAATATCCTATCTATTTAAGGCTTGCTTAGATTTTCTCATACAATGATATCATTTCATACACCATTAAGAAAACTAATGCATTAGTGGGTATGGTAATCTAGTCATGCAGGACTAATTTATTGAAGTGCACAAATCCATTAGTGAGTGTATGAGTTTGTGTGAGGGCTGCAGCTCAGACTGTAAGTACAGCTGCACGCACCAAGAGTCTCACACAAGAGATATATTTTGGTCTGCTTCAAAAATAGTCTCCTTTCCAAGCTCCCGACTGACCTACTTTGAGGTCAACTTACAAACGTGTATTTTTTATGTAGCTTTGTGAAGACTCTTTAGAAGTCTTTTTCTAACTTTTTGCTTGTTTGCACATTTTCAGTTTACTTTTTTAACCTTACCGTAACACTAAGTTGTGCAGTGTTGTGACAGAAAAGGGGACAAATTGAGGGCAAATAAAAGGCTGAGTCATGAAAAAACTACCTTAAACACATGAACTGTGTGTAAAAAATCTTGTTTTTAAGATAAAGTAAATAAAAATGTCCCAATAGATGCATCACATTTTCATTGTACACCAAGGCTTAACTAAATTGTTTCCCCCTGTTGGTGTTAAATCCTATTTTCCGTCAGTCAAACGTGCAATTTTTGGTATTTTTCATAGATTTAGCAAATAAAAAAATAGTAAGAAGCAATTTTTTCCCCTTTCCAGTTTAGGAACTGTATATTTGTAATACAGTTCCTAAGGATCCAGTTTAACATGTTCTATGCTGAGTTGTATTTATAGTGTAGATGTGACACTGGTTCATCCTTTGAGTTTAATAGGTTTTTATTCCTGAGTGATTAACAGCAGGGAAGAATCAATATGGACTTTGAGCTGATATCTCATATTATTTTTGTATTTGCATGAACATAATGAACTGCGTTTTCTCTGCAGTGATTACAACATGGCTAACATTCAATCGGAAAGATTCACCCACCTTCGTGTTTCCGTAGGTCCTCCTCCGTGACGGGTGACTCTTTCAGCGAGAGGCTCACCAACAGCCTTTTGTTCTCTGCCTGAAGCTGAGTAATCTGAGACAGCAGGTCCTGGACTTCTCCCCTCCATACATCTTCCACCTGCTCCAATTCCTGAGCACAGAAGATATGACAGCTGAGTGAATCTGTTTAGCATGGTTTTGGTTTGCTGCCTTTCTTCAGAGCAGGGTCTGAATCCAAGTCAGCAGTGAAACAAACGTCCCACCTTTGTTTAAATGAAAATGTGAACATTTGTCAGGTTATTTGTGTAAAGGTTTCTTCATGAGGTGGGAACGCTTTTCTTCACCAGAAGCAAAAGTGCCCCGTCAGAGTTACTGTGAATATGAATGAAGGTAAATGGAGCCCATTGAGGTTCCCAACCTCTACCAGTCAAAGTCCAAAATTAAATTTACGTTCAAAACATGCAATAGAGCAATAGCTACTTGCAATAATTATTAACAATGATCAGTCTCCAGATGTTCAAGCTGGACATGCCTGAAAAACTCTTACACCATCAATGAGAGAGCAAGACTGAGTTGATTCCTGGGGGCTGAATGTTAACAGATGTCGAGCTTATCAGGTTTTCATTTTGTAAAAAAAAAGGGGGGTGAAAATCAACAAACAAAAAAACATGAAATGATATCGTTTCCTTTTACTTCACAATTATAAGTTATTTTAAGTATTTAGAATAACTTAAGTAATTGAAATGGAGATAAAGATATTGAGATTGCTCTATAACCTAAAATCTCATTGGAGTTTGAGGTTGTGGCGGGACAGCCTCGCTCTGCAGGAGGAGCCCGTCAAAGTCGGTGCGGATTCTCCGCCCTGACCTTCTGGTGCTTCTTCTCCTGCTCGTATCTGTCGCTCCGCTCCCGGCGCAGCCTGTCCAGCTCCCTGCGCAGCTCCTCTGCCTCCTGACCAGCTGCTCCGCGGCCCACCAGCGCCTCCAGAAACTCCAGAGCCCGCACCACTCGGGGAACCACCCCAACCAGGCACTCGCACCCGAACTTGTCTATGACCCGCTCAAACTCCTGTCCGAGCACCGCCGCGATGTCGTACACGTCCATGACGGTGAGCTCCGCCGCGGGTCTGTCTAGCGCCGACATAACGTGGGTCTCTGTCTTTAATTACACCCTCGAAATCCAGCATATCTCTGCTAACCTCGAAGCTTTCGACAGGCTCACATTAAGAGTGGAAATAATGAGTTTACGGAAGGACGCTGAAGCGTGTTTGAACGCAGCGGAAACCTGTTGGAGTTTGTTGACGGTTTAAACCTGAACCAACGTCTGCGGTGCTGCGCTACCTCCGATGCTGCCTTCGGGTCGAACCGAAAACTCGGAAATTTAAGATTCCACCTGTAAAAGTGCAGCGGTACAAACGTAACCCGCTTCTCAATTCAAAATAAGTAAATGAATAAAGTGAATTAGCATATGAATCTTCTTATTCAGTCAAGCTGAACGGTGAAGTTCTGTTTGTGCAAGTAATTTAATTTAAAAAAACCATCCACTTCACAAGGGAACAGTGGATTAATATACTATAAACAACATTATAAAACATCAAACTACAATATATATTAAAGGTAATATCAGTGTGTGCTTTCTTGATCACAAGGGCTGTGTAATTTATACAAGTTGTGGTTTTTACAACCGCTTTTGAAGACACCAGTCCAAGTTACATACAAAGCACTACTGCGCATGTCAAGACGTGGATATGCAACCTTCCATGTCTATCACATGCGGATGATTTCTCAAGCAGTGCGCAAAAACTTACCGTTTTTAAAAAGTATCAAATCATCCAGTCAGTCAAATATTAAAGGATCTATTTATAGCAGATTAAAAACAAAATAAATAAAAAATAGATTCAAAAGAAAAATACATTTGATACTTCATGGAAGCCCAGCAAATACAACCTCCAGACCCAAAAGTTTACTTCCGTAACCCAACTAAGTGAAATACATTTAAGTTAATTCCACACAACTATTTTCAAGCCATTTCTGTTATTTATGATTTTCCACTAACAGCTAATGAAAACGCAATAAAGATTAGATCAGACTAATAAAAAACATTTTAATGCATTAACAGACGATTAAAACAGATGCTTGCTTATCCCCTTTTCTTATTTTTGTTATCTTTAATTTGTATTTCATTCAGTAACTGAAAATAATTTTTTGAAAGCATATTTCTGCTAAAATCATTTACTAAATTATACCCCCAAAAGCTTCCCAAGTTTGTAAAAGGTATTTTATTAATGAAGCAACACAAGACCAAATTAAATGAAACATTTATTGTTCATTTGAGTGACATTTACACTTCTTACAAGGAAAAAGAAAACACCAGTATCTTTACTAAAATATATATATATATTAATAGATCTGAGTAAAAAGACATTCTTAAAGAGGAGAGGATGCATTTTAAGACCCTGCAGGAAACACTCAGATACGCCTTAAAGTTGCTCATCAACTAACCCTAAATGTATATATTCAGCCTGCAAGAAGCATTTGATAATTAAGGACATCTACAGCTGATACATAGTGTGCAAGCTTTAGGTCCATCTATGCTTCAACATAGATGAAGCATAGATTCTCCTCTTGTAAAGGGACATTTGTGAGATAAATGTAGTGTAAGTAGCAGTCTCTTGTACAGACTGCAAATCTTTACAGGCAACATTTAATGCATTTATGAAGTATTATTCAAGGCCTCTGATACAATCTTGTTCAGTTCAGGGGGTGGCGGGGGACTGCAAATTTTCACATAAAGGCAAAGCTAGAGGTATATCATACGTCTGCAGCGACAAACACACACCAAGTCATTCCCCAGTCTTCTTTCACCACTATCACAACATAAATAATACAGAATCGAGTATAGCAAAAAAGAGTGTGCAATAAGGCTGCCATAAACTTGATTAAATTCAACTGTTCATCTATAGGATATGTAGCCGATTTGTGTTCTAGATGAAAGTTTACATTCCACAAGAAAAGGGAGCAGTAGTTTTAATTTTTAAGTTGTTAGTAATACAGAATAAAAAAATGCCTAAAATATAATGTTCTTAATATCAAACATGGAAATATAAAGGAAAAACAGGGCATTTCCTACAGGTATTAAGAATAAAAAACAAGAAAACAGGCTGGAGGGCCATTTTGGCAAACAAGGAATGAAAGGTAGAATAAAAATAAAGGAAAACATTGAGAAGAAGGTTGACACTGGATTGCCAGTATAGCTGAAAATTCACAAAAAAAGGCCAAATATTTCTTCTCTCAATCCGGTTATCCTGCCATGAAGCTTTGCCATCCTCTGCATTTACTTGAACTGCAACATGAAAAAGAAGAAACGTTTAATTTCACGTCATGTTCTATTTTCTTATTTTTGACAGACTTTAGTTGTGATTACCCCTGGTTTCGATGGTATGTTGGGTTTTTGAGAGAGCGTGGGTTTCCTCCCTAGGGCAGGCTTGCTGGGTTTGGGGGACATGTTGAGAGGACGGGGCTGCGTGTCGCCGTTTCGCTCAGAAACCTGCTCCATAGGAACGCCGGCCAAGTCGTAGTGTTTCTTCCTGAGCTCACCCAGACGCAAACGCTCGTTCTCCAGCTGAGTTTCCAGCTCCAGCACCTTCACCTAAAGGATCGAGACACACATGCTGTTGTTCGCAACTAATGTTCGATGCATTCGGTTTTTCTCTAAAAGACGGGGCTGCTGTATTTCAGCTTTTCTTGTCTAATTTTATCCATAAATTATTATGTTGGTTCATGGCTGAAATTTGCCATTGAAGTATTGAGTCAGACTTTTCAATCATTAAGGTCACCTTCAATACAATGTGTGGAACAGCGGGTTATGATTAGCAACATTGCTTACCTGCGACTCCATTTCTTCTTTTTTCAACTTGATAAGAGACATCCCGGAGAAGTCCATAGGATCTGTTCGATTGAAGAATATTGAGGGTTAGAAATCAACCAATATGTTTCCTGGTCTTCTATGCAAGTAAATGTGCACCCACCTTTGTCTTCCAGGTTTTCCTGTCCCGTCTTTGTTGAGGCCACGACTTTAGCAGCCATCTCGTTGACGTGGCGAGAGGCCTGCTGGAGAACGCCCAGCCTCTTGCTGCTGCGGTCGGCCTTGACCTGAGAGGAAACGAGGAGATCAGCGTCAACAGAGCAGGTTTAGAGAAATCTTTTGGGTTTTCCGTTTTAAAAAAAAAAAAAAAAAAAAAATCATGTTTGATTATCTGGAAACCATGTTGTAAGATTTTTTTTTTTCCATGAACTCTAACTTAGAAAGGCAGCTTGATGGGTTGAAAGCAGAAAATCCAGTCTTACATTAAAACATTTTGTAAACGGTCGCCAGAGCCCAGTTTAGATACGAGTTCATTACCCAAATTATTTTTATTAGGACATTTGATCAGATTGTCTTCTGACTCTGCCCTCAGCTAAGAATAAACACGAGTTTTCCTTTCAGAACAAGTCCTGCACAATGAGACAGCTGGCAGGCGGATTAGATTTTACACTTAGAACTTTGAATTTGACAATAATCTGTCGAAAGTTATCAGATTTCTATTTTTAAAGTTTAATTTTTTGTTTAATTCCAGATGTTGAAAAAAGTCAGATCAGATTGAAGCTAAATTATTTTGATAGCCAAAAGGTTTATTGTCATACTAACATTTAGCAAATTTCAAATCAGATTTCTATAAATGAAGTATGAAAGTAAAAAAAGGTTAATAAAAAGCGTTCTTGTAACCCGGTTGTTCAAAGGATTTGGAATAAAATAAAATTTTAGTCAAAACTCTAGCAGAAACTACATGGTCAATCTGAATCTGAATGTTGTCATTATTTCTGGATATTCTGGTCACAATTTGTTGCTCACCACTGCTGTGAATTACAGGAAGAAGAGACTCACTCTAAAGATCTGATAGGTCTGCCTAATACTGCTCTTCAACAACATTTCTCCTGACGTCCTCCTCATTGAATAAATCATCATATAAACCTCCAGCATAAATTTGAGTTCATAAAGTGATGACATTTTTCTTAGGCTGGAACTTATTAATGCTCTGACAGCCAAGTTCAGCAAAAGTAACACTAATTGAAACGTTGAGCTACGTTCTCGGCTACCTTTTGCTCTCATTTTTTCCCCCTCCTCTTTTAAATATTTACCCATGTCATGGGAATAAATCTATAATTTGTGAGCTACAAGTCTGGACATAACTGAGAAGGAAAAGCTGTAAAATTGCCTTTTAATGGACAAGACAGAAGACTAAAGTGACATATTTTCCAAACCTTACTATCCATTTATATATTTTTAAAAGTTATGAAGATTACATTACATTGGCTTTATATGGTGATGTTGGTGTGGAGTAGTAGCCTCCTGAACATGATATTTTCTAAGATGTTAGATGATTACCTTTGAGGCAGCGACCAGCTGTGCTGTACTCGCAGCGATCTCATGCGAACAGACTATCAGCTCCTCATATTTACCAGTGTGCAGCACCACCTTGTCAGCAGAATCTCTACAATTAGAACAAACATGAAAATGACATCACCCCTTCAGCCTCTTTTCTGCTCACACAATTCAAAATAGGCAGCAAGACAAGACGGTAAGCAGGAACTCACACCAACTCCGTGGCTCCCCATCCCACGGCCTTGGCAGCAGAGATGAGTCCCTCGGTCCAGCGAGAGTTTCTGGCGTAGAATTCCCTTATGCTTGCTCCACCCTTATAGAGAAACGCATCAATACATTTAGAAGAGAATGAAACGCCACAACTTTAATCTTAATCCGCGACGAATAAGCCGTCTGCTTTGAGTTGGAAATGTAGAAAACAGTGACTCACCCTCCCACCCTCAACGATCTCCTTCTGCAAGTCTGTGGACGCTACGACCAGCATGCGGATGGCCTGAAGGAGGACGAGTGTGGAACGGAGTAAGAAACACACAACATATGTTCACACAAATCATGAACAAGAACACACACTACGCTTGTTGGTCTATGACAACTTTGACATTGTTTAAAAGAATTTAAAAAGAATCCTCACCTTCATCAGATCAGTGCAGCTGTAGAGGATTCTGGGAAAAGTGGGATTTAACAAAAATGTACACAAGATTTTAAAAAATTATTAGAAACCAGCGTCTGAGTGGTACAGATGAATTAAGATATGTAAAAAAAACAACAAACCTTTCATTGACCTCCAGTTTTACCCCTGAAGTGTCTTTCCGTGCCTGATTCATCATTTCCTAAAATGAAATCCACACAAGACAATTATTATCTGCAGTCAAGGCACAATTTAAAATAAAACCTTTGATCAGTGCGCTACGGTACGTCATTGCTTACATCAATCCTGCGTACAGCCTCCTCAATAGCTGCTGATGTTGCTGCCATTTCCTTATCCACCAGATCTCCCAGCTCTTCCTGACGGATGTCCATTCCTTTCGGCCGCAGCTCCTAAATAGAAACCGCAGTCAAAACTATTTCAGTCTGGGTTTAGGTGGAAAAAGAAAAAAACTAAAAGCATGTTGCAACAAAAACAAATGGAAAAAAAGCAAAGCAGAAGTGTTAATCTCAAGCTGCATCTCTCAGAGCTCATTCAGAGTTTCCCTGGGAGACACGCAGTGCCAAACACATCTGTTGGCTCCACCGGGTTAAACAGAGCGAAAAATATTTGTAATTTAATATTTTACTGTAGCAGCATTATCTCTCCAACATAATTGTTTAGCAGAACGGTTTCGGCAAAAGAAGGTTGAACTAGCATGAGTGGAAGAGGTGCCAATAATTGTTCCATTGGGGATTATTTTCAAAACTAAAGTTTTCTGAGAAGTGTAACGTCGTGCTACTGCTGTCCCCAAATGAATACCTAGACAACATCTTTCAGAGATTATACTACTGACAAAAATATGTGAAAGACACAGTTTGTCCCCTGAGCTGTTTTTTACAAGACTGTGTAGTAGAGAAATCATATCTTCACAATTTATTTTCAACAGTAAAAATCACAATTTAATTTTTTTTTTAAAAAACATAACAGCATTTAGCCCAAATAACCATTTAATCACAGCAATATGCATTTAATATGTGCCAAAAGCAATAGAAACTGAACACTTAAAATTCATTTAGACTGTTTAGCCAGACTAAACAACAAACTACCTCTTATCTAAACTGTACTCTTGCTAATATATATATATATGTGTGTGTGTATATATTTATATATACACACACATGCCACACCTTTCAGATCTTAATTGGGAAGAAAATAATTTTTGTCCCCCATCACATAAAATCCCAATAAAAACACATGGAAGTTTATGTTTATAACTTTAAAAGAGCAATGTTTGAGCCAATGAAAAGCTACACATGATAGCAGAAGATTTTTTATTTTCAGTAAATCAGCTCTATTGGTCATAATTAGCAAAACAATCTACAACTGTATTATTCAAAGAACCATCATTTTAAAAATGTCTTGTAACACAGCAAGGACAAAAAGTGTGATGCAAAACATCTCTGCAGAAATCCTACAGTTTCCCCTCACCTGACCCAGGTGCAGGATCTTCTGCACAATCAGTCGAACAGAAGCTGGATCGGCCCTCTGCAGGGTGTTCTTGGATTTCAGCTCCTTTAGGTACTGCAGACTCTGAGTTGCACAGCCTCTGCAGTTCTCCGTCAGACCTGCAGGACATCAGAGTGCAAAGACGCTCTATCAGCAATATTTCTGCAAGGCTTGTTGTCCAAGAATAAACTCGCCTTAAAATGAATGCTTCTGCAGACATATGCATGTATAAGGAGAAGGTGTGAAGCGTGTCCAGCAGTTCAGTGTTTCTTACGATCTGCTTGGTCAGTGGGTGCCATGTGTGCCGTAGCGCTGCCGTTGACGATCGTGTCCGCGGCCAAGTGGGAGAACTGGGTCAGAGACCTCAGCAGCCCGCCAGCGTCTGGTTACGCGAGCATAAAGTAGGGGAGCAGATGGTTACATCAGATAACCTTTTGAACCGACCGCACTGCGTCATGAGGAGAAGGAACCCACCCTCCATGTTGCGCAGATAATCTCCATGCCCCTTTTTCATTTTGTCGATGGAGCTCAACGTGGCCTCTGCTCGATTAATGAGGTAATCTGGGTGTAGGAGAAACAAAACCTAAATCAAAAATCTTTATACACGCAGTGCTGTACGTCAACATCAGGTTTGTACTTATAATGACGGATTTAGCTGCTCTTAATTTTAGGTATGTGGATTGTGCAGCGGTCTGACCTGGAGAGCTGGTGCAGCGTATGTGCAGAGGATCATCCAGCTTGGCAACAGCATCTTGGATGATGTTCTCAGCTTCTGATATGGTGCCTTGGAGCAGAGCAAACTGCTCCTCCGAAAGCTTCTTCTTCATCTGTTCCTCCACACTGGTCTACAAATTAGCACACAAGAAGAGCACAAATGTAAAAACAATGATTAACGTGTACAGTATGCATGTGTCAGTACAAGTCATCCAACCCAACAGCAATGCATCAGTGTCTTTAAAGAGCTTAAAACGTGAGACTATAAATCTGTTTGTAGGTGTGATCAGTTGCTGTAGCAGTTTACCATAATACAATGACTAATCTGCAGTGTTGCAATCACTCATCCTGGGCCTCCTATCCAGAAGCTTTGCTCAGCTGAGATCCAGAAGATCAGCAGGCACAAAAGAAGCTGATGCTTTTGATAAGATTGTTTTGAAAATAGCCAGATCACGGTGATGCCAAGGCTTTGATTTCATCACTGGATAAATGTTCATAAAGCTGGTCTGCAGTTCTTAGAAGGGCTTGATTGTAATGTTGCCAATAAATATTTTACGTCGATTTTTGAGGAGCATACAGATAATTTTTAAGAAGCCATTCTTTAAAAAGTTAAACAAAGAAATCTACATAACACTCCTTTTATGGCTTTATTGTCTTTTGATTGATATCAGGCTCCATTCTGATCACAAAAAACTTCTTAGTCAAAAATAATTTTAATCAAAATCTGACAGAGCTATAAATACCTTTTGTCTTTACTGCTTTTTGGTAGAAACTGCTGAATAATTGTGGTCCTACTTATGATGAAATTTAAAAGAAAATGAAAACTACGGTTATTAAAAGATGAACGCCGTCTTGTTCTTAAAATTTTTTATTTTAACATTTTAATAATAATTTAAAGAAGGAATAGTTTCCACTCGCGTCAGTGGGCTGTGCCGTTTGAAGTTAAAATCTATCCAGAGTGATCAAGTCACAGTTCCTAGCAGCTAGGGAGGCAACACAGCAGGTTTTAATGGCTGCTGTTTAAACCTTTGTAACTTTAAACAATTTTGTCTGAAGAGCGACCCGTTTTACTGCCATGACAATGGAGAGACAAAATCCCCAGATGTAAACAAAAAACTGCAAATTCAACAATATTTTACTCAGTGATGCTTGATATTTATTTGAATTCAGTTTTTCAGTCGATATCCACTGGTGTCCATATAGACTCTAGCTAAACTTCACCTATCGATCGTCTTCTTTTCACAAGGTGCTTATAAACTGAACTTGAAGACATTTATCACTTGTTTAAAAAAATATATATTAAGTTGTCACCGATTTGAGAATATTAGAAAAAGTAATCTCACACACACAATTTCGGTAACAGAACAACAGTTTTGACATCAAGAACCTCTTTCTTGCTCCCATTCACATTCTGTGACGGGTCACTAATGGTCCATTTCACATTTACGGTGACCGTGTCTGTTTATTTTAAAATGTAACGCAGTGGGGCTCCTGCGTCCTGACTGACCTTCTCCCTCAGTTTGCCCTGCAGCTCTCCCAGCTCCCTGCTGCTCCTCTCCCGCTCCTGCTGAAGCGACGACTGCTGCAGCTGCGCCTCCTGCCGCAGAGATGACAGCTCTGCCTCCTTCTCCCTCACAGATCGCATCAGGCGCTCCTTCTCCGCCTGCAGAGCCGTCATGCCGCTGTTCATTTCCAACGATGTCTGGCGAGGAAAAAAAAAAAAGAGGGTGACGAGAAAAGCCAGAAGAGGCAGATGGCCGTGAGTGAAAAAGGGAAAAATCCATGCGGAAAAGTCATGCGCCTCGCCAGCAGAACTGGTGATAACTCTGAATGGAGCTGACTTAGCGGGACATCGGTGAAGTAACTGCAGACACTCTCACCATCTCACTGCTCTGCAGAGTCGCCTTCACCCGTGTCACCTCTGCCATTTTCTCTTCCAGCTCTCTCTTCAGTCGCTCCATCTCAAATTTCTGCTCCTCCATCTGCAGAGACACCACCTTATCAGCGCCACTGGGTTTTCAGAAGTATGTTTAAAATAACAACCAAATCTAATTTAGTTTTTAAATCAGCAATTACAAACCATTTCAATAATCTTAGTATCAAAGTAAAGCTAACAGGAGACTCCATCAGAAGTATTGTCACAGCAGCTGTAAATGTTTTCAGGAAAAATTAAATCAGGATTTTCTGTCCCTCACCAGAGTTTTTTGGCCTTATGCAATATAGGAACCTTTTAGAAATATCATAATTAAGGCTACAAACTTTTGAAAACCATAGCTCCATCTGTGGACAAAGACTGAGGCAGCTGAGATAAACTAAAGCAAATTTACAGAGGTTTGGCACAGGTAAGCACCAGCTACAAAACTGGAAATTTCTTGTGTTTTTACTTGCTGAAATTATTTATATACATTTACAGTTGCTTGTTTTTTATTTGTTTAAATATCCACATACAATTTTTTATCCATTTATAGTAAAACAACAAGAAACTGCCATATTTGACTCTAATCAGAGTAAATTTTTTTGGAAATTCATTTAAAAAAAAAGAAGAAAAAAAAATAGAATAACAAATGCAGGCCATTTTACAGAAAACCTTTTAAGACCACCAAACTATATACTCAGATTTTCTTTGGCACTACTGGAGCTCCATACAATGTCTTTTTGATGTTTCCTGCTCAATTTCTCAACTCAAATGCTCTTTTGGAATTTCGCTGTGCTCCAAAAACAATCTATCCCACAAAATAAAATAAATATCACATTTATTTATTTTATTTACTTAAAATAAAATAAATAAAGTTGCATGGGGCTTAATGTAATCACACATATTTCTTGTGATCCCAGTTAAAGAACAAGCACCAACCTTCATATCTGCCTCCTGTTTGACTCGTTCCACCTCGAAGCTCAGCTGCTGCTTCGTCCTCTCCACTTCCTCCTGAGTCTGCTGGGTGGCCGACAGCATCTTCACAGTGTCTGCGCTCTGTTGAAACATTAGCACACTCAGCGTTACAACACAATGCCAGCTGGCCACAGTCTAGCTGGAAGCAAACGTCTGTGAGCGAGTCTGGAGTCTGTACCTTGCGGAGCAGTTCAGCGTGGCTGGTCACCAGCTCTGTGTGTTTCTCCTTCAGTTTGTTGTATCGCTGCTCGGTCGCTTGAGCCCTTCCTTCACATTCAGAGATGATCAGGTTGAATTATCTTGCTCATGCTTGCAGGAGTTGCCAAACAAAGTGCTTCATTAACACATCTTACTCTCGGCCTCCAGGAAGGTGCCCTGTAAACTCTCGTGCTCTGCGTTCCGGCGCCGGGTCGCCTCCAGCTCCATGCGCAGCTGCTCGTTTTCCACCAGCGCCCGCTGCTTGTGCATGCGCTGCTCCTCCAGCTCTGCCTCCAAACTGTTGATTTGGGACTTGAGTTGCGTGACGTAGCGTTGAGCCTTCAGGACCAGAAAGTAGAAAAAGAGTTGAGAAAAGCAGTTTTAGGTCACAATCCAAAGACTCGCAAAGGTTTTCACTGCATCTGGATTTGGTCTGGACTTTGACTGGGCCATTGTATCACCCCTACAGCATTTTGTCAGGTTTAAGTGACAGATCAACACAAACTAACAAAAACCCTTTGAGGCCTACATATTACATGCTAAACCTTAACATGTTTATTTGTAAAAATAAAACAAAAAAAACAAAAAACAATCCATGTTTCATTTTCTTACCATTTTGGCTTTCATATACCTCCCCTCCCACACACACAAACAAAATCCCATTACAGTTTGTGGTTGCACTGCAACAAAATGTGAAACTGTTCAAGGGTTGTGAATACTTTTGCCAGGTATTATAACATAAACGGAATCAATCTTTACACATCAACAATTCATCACAAGGCGACTTCGGTCAGCTGACATTCAGAGTCTGCTCGCCACATTCTTCACGTCAGGAGTGGCATTTGGCATTTGCATCCAGGAAACACATGATCCGGATTCCTTTGCACGTAGATAATTGTGCCTTTTTGCAGTCACACAGAGAGAAAATAAATTCCTACACTGAGGCATAATGGTATTCTAGAATCCTCACCTCCGTTTTGACTTTCTCCAGGTCTGCTCTTAGCACCTCAAGTTCTGACTTCAGGCTTTCGATCTGGAGATCCCTGCCAGACAGAAAACACCACCAGTCACACTCTGCTGGGATTAAAATCATAACAATCAGTTCAAAAATTAAAAGCTCACCTCTCATCAAAGCCTCCATTTGGAGGTCCAAACGCCTGATCAAAAATGTCCACCTGTTGAATAAAACACAAACACCAAAACGTTTAGACAGCAGGTAGCAGACTGCGTACATCCGTACACTTGTGACTAGTGAAACACACCTGAGGCTGAGACTGCAGGCTGGGGGTCGGGGTTTCGACCTCGATGAGCGGCTCTGGCTCATCGTCATCGTCGTCTTGCTGGCCATCGTCCTCGGGGATGACAACCACCGGCTTCACGTGTTTGGCCAGTGCTGCTGCATGCAGGAAGTTGGGTGGAGACTGGAAGAAAACGCATTCATTTAAATGACAGCAGCCTGGGCAGCACAGAACCAGCATGTGACTTGCAGCGAAGTCTGTAACACCCAAAATGTCGCTGTAACTCAGCAAAAGTGCAACCATTTTCCCTCTCTTACATCAGGCAGCCGGGGAATCTGGATCAGCCTCTTGAAATACACCATCTCTCTGGCTCTGTTAAAGAAGTACTTCAGGCTGTGTAAACAAAAACAAACAATGCACAAATACATTACACACAGTATTATCCATCAGTAATTTAATTTCTAGTTCCTTTCTGTTATTGCATGGGGTAAACCATATTACTAAGTCAAATATGAACAAATCTGCACAATCTGACAAAGAGCAATGCCACAGAAAATACATCTAGTCTGATACAAACACACAATATGTGGGATGTGGTCCATTGGAAATCAATTCTTTTATTTTCATATAGACTTAGCCACATTACAACCTCACAATGCATTTTACTGGAGTTTCACAAACATTGTGAAAATAATAATACACATTTGATTTTACTTGGACGCATCAGACTACAGGGGGACAAATACAACTGCACACCAAACTTTCGACATTTTTAAATCAATGTTTCATTTTCCCTCCGCTTCATGATTACACTCAGCCTGGTGTTGGTTTGTCAAAGTTTTATTTACTGAAAGTAGAGTTCAGTGTGTTTAATTGTAACTGGGTGGAGCAACGTTATGCTACAGATGGCCACTGAATAAAGAAAAGACAAAAAACCTTGATGCGTTCACTGACCTGTTGAATTGCTCACGGAAACGGTCACGGTGTCCTTGTAGGGTATCAGCAGGCAGACCTGGAATCATGATGCAGGTTTTTAGGCACACATACAGATCGACTGCATGTATTTTTCCAGAGAAGTCGGCGTTCTTTCTTACAGGCATGCAGCTTGAAAAGCAGCTTGACGTTAAAGTGGTAGAGCTGGCTGCAGTCCTGGACGACCTGGATGAGCGGAGCCAGGCGACACTGACCCGACGTGAGGCTGGTGACGGCAATGGAAGAGTTCAGCTGGCGCAACACTGCAGGAGAAAACAAAGACATTTAAGATTCTGTACCTTCCCAAACATGAATCCACTGCATTTCTGTTTCACTACTTTGGTTCAGGAATTGAAACATTGTTTGAAAAGTGAGCTAAATTAAAATAAAGTACCAAGAAGGTAACTATGTCAAATAATTGAAGAATTTTTTTTAATTGTGCTTAACAGAAGTTATAAATACTATAAGTGTTTAAGAACTTGAATAGCGAATAGCTGAAAAGCAAAATAATGATATGAATTATAAATCAATACACTCACAATGTTTGATTTGTGCCTGATAATAATGTTACTGAATATACATAATTAAGAAATTTCACATGTAATGATTTAGTTAAAATATGAGACATGTTAGTGGTTAGATATTAACCCTCGATATTTCAGTTTTAAGTTTCAATGCAGGATTTGGTTAATTCTCTGAGAGCATAATTTATATATAGAGGAACAAAAGTGCCAAAAATGTGAAAAATAAATATGTAAGAAATTAATCTGTATCAATAATTTAACTGTAACACAAATTATTAAAAACATAATAAACATGCTGCTTGAGTTGCTTTTAACAACACACAAAAAATATACACACACATTTTAAAGGAATGAGCCCACTCTGTTGCACATTCCTTTGGATTGGAAAACTTCTCTGTATTTTATGACGGCATTTTGACCTTACTCTACAGAACATTATTCTTAAGTTTGTTTTTTCATACATTATTAATACTTCTGTCAACTGTGTGAACTTGCATATCTCAATCTTCTATCACCGTTACACCTAAAGTTCCCACTGAGGAACAATGCATTTAAATCCCAGCTCCACAAAACACGTGGCTATGCTCAGACAGTTGACATGTAAACTTTACGAAGCTTGGAAATCCTTTTTAATCCACACAATATTCCAAGCACATTCCAATATGTCCCTGGTGTTGTGATTCTGGGCCTCCACCCTGCAAGCCTGGGAAGAACATGTCATTACTGCTAAACAGGAGGAAATCACTTTAATGAGCTCTGAGTGCAGGCAGGCACTTCCTCAATGGTGAAACAACAAACAAGTAAAGAGGAGTTCAAGCTAAACCGAGTCGGCTCAGTCACGTTTCGCATGGAGTTATTCCCAGTCCGTATGAAGAGATGCAGCCTGTCTGCTTCTTACTTTAACCTTTCTTGGTTGAGGCCATTATTTGTGCTTAAATAGATCATGTCTGCAGGCAGCAGTCCTCGGCTGCAGCTCAGGTTTCTCCTGCCTGAGAAAGGAGTTCAGAAAAAAAAAGGTAGGAGTGGTTTTAGTTATCACCTGTCTCAGCCAGCTTCAGCTCAGCGTCCATGTAATCGAACACCTCCACGGTGAGCTGGAACCTGCAGGACAGAAGGCGATATCTTTGTCACTCAGGATGGAGGCCCCACGACGGCACAAAGGACCTCTGACTCTACAAGGTATATGAAAGGGCTTACTTTCATTAACCTTTTTTTTTTAAACTCACACATTATTAATGTCCGTCCCCGCAGTGCGCTCCAGCACTTCGTCCTTCACCTCCAGGTTTGGAGGGATTTCCGTATGCTGCAAAGATGCAAAGCTTGAGGTTTAGCACTGTGCAACCAAAACAACTTGTGCTTTTTATGAGATATTCTGAGTAAGCACAGCAGAACAATAAAGTTCCTGCTTTATACAAGTGTGACAATGATGCATATACCTTTACATGAAACTCCATCTTTGTGCAGAGGAGCTTGGTATACAAAGCATCTAGCTGTCCGTATTTGTCATGAAGGTGGCTCTGGAAACAAAACGAGTGGGAAACAATTATAGACCAGGGAAAAAAACTGTAAAAACATAAAAAGTTTAAGAATAAAAGATACTAGGACTCACCCATAGCTTTCCATATTCAGCTAGAGAACCATGATGCCGCATGCAGTCCTGAAGAACCTGCGGAGGTTAAATGCACAGCTCAACTAATGTCACATTCACCGAGAGAGGACTGCTCCAATTTTATTTTTCACAAAGCTTTACGTTTAAAAAGAATCAAATCCATCAAAAAAGGAAGATTAGAATAATGAGTGGCTTTGCCTTTACTGCAAACGGTTTACAATCAGGTGAAGCGGTGCGGGTCGCCTTACATTGTGGTGGCCGTCTCGCAGGATTTTGTGCAGCACATGGCAGAACTTCCAGCACAGGATGGAGCTGGTGCCCAGAGGGAAGCCCTGAGCGTAGGACCAGAAGGTGTAGGCTCCCTTCTCCCTGTGAGTCCCCAAGATGATTCCTGTTCATGCTGTTAAGGAAAATACAAACTACCACACAATTGGATTACAATTCTCAAAAATAACAAATTTAATATAAAATTTCTTTTTTGGGGGGATATTTGCATTATATTTATTTTCCAAAACACCTGAATCAAATGAATGGCTCCTTCAGAAATGAATGCTGTGCTGATGAGGGAGTTCATGTGTGTTGCAGAAGAATATTAGCTCTCAAGATTACTCCTGCTTACTAAAAACAAATAGTTTATCAATCTGGACACTATTTTAAAAAATCATGAAATCTGCTGCTTCATTAAAATGCGTTTCATTAGTGATGATTGTGTTGGCATCACCAAAAATAAATGGCCTGTGAAGCTCAGAAGAGGAAACACTGCAACATTCATTGTCCAATATTTCTTCACAGATGATTACAGAGAGTTTATTCACACTTCAAGCTAGAGTTGGATGATGCCGACAAAACTATGACATCCCATTACTCTGTGCTTTTCTTTGCTATAATGACAAATATTCTAAATATTTAATTTATTACAGCACCTTTGGCAAAGACTGTACTACCACAAGTATTCACTCTCTCATTCCAATTCAGGTGCTCCCATCACATCCAGTTGCGTAAAATCCAGCACTTAGACATGAAGAGAGTTGGATCCTACTGGATTTATAACTTCTAATTGAGAGCATCCTCCACTTGGATGTGGTTTTGCATTTAGATCCCAGTTCTAATTGAACGCAGCAATACTCTGAAAAGGGTTAAAATGGGTACTGCAAAAATTTACTTTCCAAGTTTACGAGTCACGGTCTAAAAGAAACTAATAACATATATGGCAAATTGAAAACTGGTTTCCAAATTTGAGATTTCACTGACTGAATGGGTGTGAAACATGAGC
>CAEGAF010132732.1:0-11840 GCA_903067075.1 Micropoecilia bifurca
ATTATCATCATTAAGATGATAATAAACATCCCTTTTAGAAGAATAGCTGTTGCTACTTCTACCAAGGGGACAGTTTCAATGTGTGCGGATGATCAGCAATTAATTAAAAAGGCTAGACTAAGATGAAGCTGAAATAGTTCTGTTCCTGCTGATAAAAAGAAATGTAATAGCATGCAATCATTTCACAGATACAGCGAACAGAAACGACATGGATTCAAGTTTCTGAGAATTTAAAAAAGGAAATGAAAATTAAACTGCAAAGTAGCAATATAAGAATCTCCTAAAACCCTTCCTACCCAGCGCAGAGCCTGCAGCAGGAGACACTTCAGTCTGTCTGAGCCGACAACCAAGTCGTTCTTCAGTTTGTCATAGTCCAGAGAAGGCAGCATTGGCACCTCCTTAGGCCTCCTGTGTGTCAATGATTTATTTTTAAATATAAGGATCTAATCACATAAACTGCACAAAAATATAGAATTAAACACTTACTGTAGTGCAATAGATGCACGTAGCATGGACGAGGCCTAAAACAGGAAGTACATGAACAAAAAGATGAGTACATTTTAGAACATTTATTGTTTCAGTCTAATAACCATGATTTTAGTTTAGTTTACACAAAGCAGAACATAAAACATGCAAGTGTTCAAATTATTCCTGTAATCTTCATTTCATGTAGTTTCCACCAGCTAAGTTGTTAGAATAATATAATACATGCATTCATCATGCCTTATATGAACATGCTGGACACTGATATACACAGTGCATGGGCTTGTGGGTAATATTGTCCATGCAGTATGCAACATTCAGACAAAGAACCATCACCAAACAGGTGGGGTAGTGTCCTCACAGCTGTTACATCTCAGTTCAAATATATAATAAGGAATAACGAATAAACTTTTGACAAAAAGCAACATAATATGGCACAAGACAAGGAAAGAATCTGAATGTGTCTGTGGAAACAGCATGAAATGTATTTTTAACTTGAGGGAAATTGGAACACTGAAATAACTTTTTTTTCCCCAACAGCCTCCAAATGAAACGAGATTTAGCGGAGGAGGAATATTCAGGAAATACTGAAAATGCTATTGCTGGAGGCAAGTAAAGTTTTCGCAAACTAAAAAATTAACAGATGAATAACAATTATTTATATTTCAAATTAATTTGAATTAAATTTAATTAAAATTGATGTAACAAAAAAAAGAAGAAAAATTGAAAACCATGTCAATTATCATCATTAAGATGATAATAAACATCCCTTTTAGAAGAATAGCTGTTGCTACTTCTACCAAGGGGACAGTTTCAATGTGTGCGGATGATCAGCAATTAATTAAAAAGGCTAGACTAAGATGAAGCTGAAATAGTTCTGTTCCTGCTGATAAAAAGAAATGTAATAGCATGCAATCATTTCACAGATACAGCGAACAGAAACGACATGGATTCAAGTTTCTGAGAATTTAAAAAAGGAAATGAAAATTAAACTGCAAAGTAGCAATATAAGAATCTCCTAAAACCCTTCCTACCCAGCGCAGAGCCTGCAGCAGGAGACACTTCAGTCTGTCTGAGCCGACAACCAAGTCGTTCTTCAGTTTGTCATAGTCCAGAGAAGGCAGCATTGGCACCTCCTTAGGCCTCCTGTGTGTCAATGATTTATTTTTAAATATAAGGATCTAATCACATAAACTGCACAAAAATATAGAATTAAACACTTACTGTAGTGCAATAGATGCACGTAGCATGGACGAGGCCTAAAACAGGAAGTACATGAACAAAAAGATGAGTACATTTTAGAACATTTATTGTTTCAGTCTAATAACCATGATTTTAGTTTAGTTTACACAAAGCAGAACATAAAACATGCAAGTGTTCAAATTATTCCTGTAATCTTCATTTCATGTAGTTTCCACCAGCTAAGTTGTTAGAATAATATAATACATGCATTCATCATGCCTTATATGAACATGCTGGACACTGATATACACAGTGCATGGGCTTGTGGGTAATATTGTCCATGCAGTATGCAACATTCAGACAAAGAACCATCACCAAACAGGTGGGGTAGTGTCCTCACAGCTGTTACATCTCAGTTCAAATATATAATAAGGAATAACGAATAAACTTTTGACAAAAAGCAACATAATATGGCACAAGACAAGGAAAGAATCTGAATGTGTCTGTGGAAACAGCATGAAATGTATTTTTAACTTGAGGGAAATTGGAACACTGAAATAACTTTTTTTTCCCCAACAGCCTCCAAATGAAACGAGATTTAGCGGAGGAGGAATATTCAGGAAATACTGAAAATGCTATTGCTGGAGGCAAGTAAAGTTTTCGCAAACTAAAAAATTAACAGATGAATAACAATTATTTATATTTCAAATTAATTTGAATTAAATTTAATTTAATTAAAATTGATGTAACAAAAAAAGAAGAAAAATTGAAAACCATGTCAAAGAAAAAGAGACAACTACTAAAAATGTTAATCCTTGCCCATGTTGCCTGAAGAGTTCACCTCTGTGTCCAATCACTTCAAATGATCCAATTCAACGACCGTTTAAAAACACATGCATTATCATTCTGGCTATTCAGTCTTTAACTGTGTCCATCTTTCTTCTCTGTGACTTGACCTGGAAAATGATGAATGTTAAACCTCAGACAGTCATTAATACTGAAGCATCCCATTTATTACCAATAATTAAAGGCATCTGCAGTGTTTTATAGCCTGACTGTGAGAAAAATGCACTTTGTGTTGGCTGCTCTCATTAAAGTTTTTATTTAACATGTAAAAAAAAACATTACCAAGGAACGTAACAGGATAAAATTGAAACTGCTTTTAAAAGAGACACAAGTAAGAAGTGAAAGAATAGGACACAATATTGAGGTAGAGTCTGAAAGACACTCTGGCCTCATAAGTGGTCTAACAAAAGGATCCTTAAGCAGACATACAGAGACACATCTTTTTAAACTAGGGCAATCTAATAGAACGAAGAAAAAAATATGGAAAACTGAGCATAGGGTCAGGCAAAGAAATTAATTCATGTTGACAGAAAGCAGTTACATTTTATGACGTGAGGGGAGACGATACAGAGTGGAACTAGCAAGGGACAGAAGGGATGACGGAAGAAGATGTAAACATGAAACTTACATAGCCATCATCATAGGGACTCATAGAGTAATATCCCTTTATGGACAAAAGCATCACACACAAAGAAAACACATACAGTAAAAAAAAGCTCGATCAGATCAAACCGTACAAACACAAGATTTCACAGGAGGAATACAACACTGACTGCAAGCACCACTATGAGGATAGAAACTCTTCTGTAAAGGCCTAAAGTGGGGAAAGCAGGTTAAGACCTTGTCCACATGTAAGCAGGTCTTTTTTAAAACAATGTAGAATAAATTTGGAATCGTGTTAATGGACGAAGAACAGTATTATGCCTGTGTATTGGCAAGGATAGGTAACAGCTGAACTCCAATCGTTTTTTCTCTTTTGCAACTCAACGTTTTGGAGCACTGGGATTGAAAAATAAAAATAGCAAAAAGCCTCTGAACCAATGTAAAAATCAGCCTCTCTGATAGCAGTCATCTTTCTTCCACTGCATAGTAAAACGGTTTTAATGGTCACATAGATGACATCAGTCCTGCATCTCTTGTTGTACTAGAGACGGTAATGCACTGATCTCTAAACTGTCAGCTTTTCGTGGCACCACACAATCCACTGGATAGCAAAGTTTTTATAATCTGAGTAACTACAGATTGTCAATTGGCACCAACAAATTTAAGTCTAGATTAGTCTAGATTAATCTAGTTTAGACTAGATTAAGACTAATTTGAAGTTTTGCTGTGAGTTACAATAACAGGCAAAGATAGCTCCTCCCTTTTTACTCTCACTTGTGTATTTTCAATATGTAATTTTCCAAGACGTTTTTCCGTATGAACAAAGCTAAACTAGGATCTCGGTTCTTACTTGCCGGATGCATCCCTACTTATCGCTGACGGTGGAGTGTGCAAACAGAGACACCCACCATTATCAGTTAGTAATCCTTATGTGTATTTCAAACACCGCGTCAGTCCGACCAGCCCTGTCTGACGTGACAACTGACAGCCCTTGCCCATGTGGCTTATACGACGCGCTCCATAAAGCCTTGTTCCAATCTTTGATGACAGTGGTGGAATAGAGAGAAAGGGATGTGAGAAATAGCTGTGGTTGTGTGTGGTTCTTACAGTGCCAGGCCTTGTGAAGTCCGTGCTCTGAACAGCACTTTGCCTCATCTGGCTGCTGAATAGGCGAACGCACACACTCTGCAGATACTCAGGGGAAATCTGAAAAAAAAAAAATACACAAGGTCCTTTTTTTCGTTAAAATCTGCTCACTGGAATATGTGTTTTTGTTAAAAATTTGAATTAAAAGTAAATACTATTGAACACAAATAACTTGTTTCTGTACTGCTCTTTACTTTGCAATTGCAAAAAACACAAAAGAAACCCAAAGCATCATGTGTGGTCTTTTGTATATACAGCATGTACACTGAATAAACATATAGACACCCCATGTCAAATATATGAGTTTTATGAACATTTGGGTTACGCAATATATAGAGACATTCAAAGTATATTTTCAATAATTTATTACTGATCTTCATATGGTCAGTGATAACATTGTGGTATGGCCATTTGTAGCGGATTGACAGTCCTTTGAACATGATACGGGTTAGGTTGAGGAATTTGATTTTGACCAAAATGGCTTCTTGTAGACAGTTATGGACAGTCTGAGGGGTGATGAGTCTGTTGTGATCCCACAGACGGACGAGCCGGACGTGGCGATCTTGTGCTGCAGTGTTAACACATGGCTCACGAGGATGAGGTCAATTTGCAGTAGTGCCAGTCTATTGGAAAGCAACTCTTAAACGGCCTATGGTCCGATAATGGACATTGAGCCGTGCAGCTAATGCTCTGGTGGACATCCCTGCATCCAACATGCTGATGGCACGCTCCTGTATAACTTCCGACAGCTGAGGCGTTAAGACTTGCGATTACATTTTGACATTTTGGGGCGGCCTTTGATTGTCCCCAGTCCAAGGATTGTCCAGTTGTTGCTCATTTTGTCTGATCACCTAGTGGACATGCCCCACCAGTCCACTGAGTAAAAACACAACTCAGAGTAGCACAAGTTGGATTAAAAATTATACACCAATCAAGAGAAATATTACTTTTGTGCAGTAAAATGTCAGCAAATGCTCATTTACAGTTGTTAACTCCACATGGCAACAATATTTGACATGGGTCGTTTATGTTTTTGTTCAGTACATTTTTAAACATGCAATCAGCCCAGCCTACCATTTTTCCACTGACGGTGGCCTCCAAAGAGTCGACCAGCTCAGCAGTGATCCCAATAAGGTTATGGTAGTCGGCTTTGACCTTGTTACACTTCCGTACGTAGCTGGAGATGCGCCGCTCCGACTCAGCCAGCTGAAGCTGCAACTGCTGCATGGCTTCTGTGCGTCACACAAACACAGTCAGACTGAGGTTACAGAACAGACAAAATTTACCATTGCCTCTGAAATCTATTATTATAAATTAGAATATAAAAAAACACCCGATTGATACTTTATAAATCAAACGATTGTTTGCACTAAATATTTCACAATTAAACATTGTACTTAAGTCAGTGTTTACCTATTCAAATCTTTCATTACAACCATTTAAAATGGTTGCAAATTTGAGTGCCTACAACAAATATTCGTACAAGACTCAGAAGTTTATCCACTTTTGTTGCTTTTTGAATCATAGATTGGGAGGATAAAATACTAACTCCACTAATCCAACAGATGCCTATGTGGCTATTATTACTGAAACACAAAGCAAAACAATAAATAGGATTTTTTGTTGTCAATTTTGAAACACAGCTTTAGACCTTCTATAATTTCCCTTAATGCAAGTAGGTATTTTCATGAAAGAAACACTTTCCTTGTGTTAAGCGTCATTAAACATGGAAATTTACACAATCTGAAAATCTGTTAAAAACTGTGTTATTTGCCAACCAGTTAGTCAAAAGTGGAGATATTTTCACAAACAGAAAGATATTTCAAATAATATTGGAATATTAATATATTTGACACAAGTATTTACCTTTCGTAGTTCTCCCACCCTCCTTCTGCATAATGTTTATTAAAGAATATACATGGATTCTAGTAAAGAAGCTAAACAGCATTTATTTCTTCATTTTCTTATGAGGGGTTAATCTGGAAGTCAATGCATACGATCAGTTTAAAAGTAAATACGCGTGCTTAAGCAGTAGATTGGAAAAAAAATCAAAAAAGCTCATAATACATTCTGTTTGAGTAAGAACAATTCATAATGTTTGTACAGTAATAGTTTGTATATCATATTATGGGAAGAGACGAAAGATGGAGTCAATATTAGCTTAGCTATGAATCAGTCATGCATAACAAATGCCCTTTTGTCGCCAAACTGGTCTAATCCAGCGTTTCTATAACACAACATTTTAAAAATACTACCTGCATTTAAAGTTCTTCTCTTGTAAAGCATGTTTGGTATTGGAAAAGCATTACATTAGTAAAAAATTATTTTTAATTTTCTGGGATTTTTTTTGTCAGAACTATTTGCTATTTTGGTGATATGAGACCTAAATAAAATATGGTAAAGTAATTACAAATTCAAGAATAAAACATGAACCATGGTGCAAGGTCTGTAGTTTCTGAACGTCCATGTTTATTACTATTTCTTCTTAGGCAAATATCCTCCACAAAAAGATTTCTTCAAAATAAATGTGGATTTTTTACTAGTTAAAATTTATAGTATTTTTTAAGAAAATCTTGAGTAATAGCTGTTCTTTTAAATTTTACTATATAAGAGCCACGTGACATATATTTATCAATTTATTTCGGAAGAGCTTAAGCATTATCCAGGTTTACTAAATGTCACAATTATTACTTCTCTTCCTTGACCCAGTTAATCATTAATTATCATCATTTATTAACCTACACAGTACCTCAAGTCTCAAATAAATGTAGAAAATAAAATAAAAATATTTGTTTAAGTGTGAGGACATAAAATACCATCTACAAGCCACAAATAAGTATCTTTGCTACAGTTATATTTTTGCCGTGAAATGTGTGAATATTTAAATAACAAACTACACTTTGTAATAATCATCTTTATGACTACATTGACAGGAGTAATTTCCAGAACTGTTTGCATTCTGACACATTTTGTAAGCAAAGATTAATTTGTATTAAGGCTATTAGCTATAAGTTACCTACAATTTTAAAACCCTTTACTCTGAATGCAGGGCTTTGAGATCACTGATGAAAACAACACTATACTAAGCCCACCTAATCAAAGGTTCACGTGCAGACAGAGGATTCTCACTATGAAACCATAGCCAAATGTTCAAATACAAGGAGAAACCTGCCTCAGCAGCACGTTGACAATTTTCTCAGAATTTTCTCAGAGCCAATAGATGAGCCACAGAAAAAAAGGATACGTATAAAGTCAACAGCCTTGGAATCTTAGACGATTTTAGAGTCACTGATAAGAACTTCTCCAACTTGTCCTTCAACTGTGGCATCCAAGAATCCTAGTTAAAAAATTAAGACATATTAGAGAATGATTATAAAGAATGTTTGAAGGTTATGTGCAAAAGAAAAAAAGAAATGCCTTTTAAAGCAGTTTGAGCACCTGAAAGAGATCTTTAAAGGAAGGATGAATGGTTGGATTGGGAACAAAAGGCAAAGCGTAATAAGGCAAAAACTCAGTGGTCTGGCTCAGAGCTGATCCACGAGTTTCAAGGTACTGCTTGAAAAGGAAAATCCTCTCTTCAAATTCAGCTCGGTCCTGCAGAGAGGTGACAGTTAGTCAGTTACATTATTTATTTGAAACTAATAGCTGAATGTCACAGAAGCCGATTATATCATTAAAAAAACCTGTTTCTACTCTTGACACGAGAAATGGTAACAAACCCTGAATAAAGGAATTAAAATAATGTAAGCAGCTCTAACTATAGCTCATAATTTTCTAAATAGCAATATACTATTTAATTAGAGTTGAGCTAATTAGAGTCATAATGGCTAAAAGAGTGAAAGATGTGCTGGAAGTTACGAAAACAGTGCATGACCAATGTGCTTGTCTTAAAAAGAGAATGTGGCACCACCTAGTGAACACTTTTGATAACTGCACATTATGTATAACCATCACTTCTCTCAAAAGAAAGATAAAACCATAAATGTACATACTTGTCTACTAGGGTGTGTCCTCAGAGGATAGACAGTAAAGTGGATATGAAGGTAGAACTCAAGGTTCTGTGTTTCATCATCTGAGCCTTTTACTCCTGAGGGAATGTTTTCTGCCCAGAGATCAAAGAACACTTTGTGGTCGCCATCGTCAAAGGAGCTCAGAAGATCTTCCTGAAAAAGTCAGATTTAAATACAGGGACATTTGAATAAGTAAGAACTTAGATGGGAAAAATTGGCTTTGTGCATATTTAATTGCATATTGCATCATTAAAATAGAATAGAAATATATTGGAATATTTGGAAAATATTGTCTCACAGTGGGGAACTTCCAGTGTACCAGAAACAAGTTAAATGAAAATAGAAGCATACATACATATTCAAGCTAAGGCAAGACAAATATAAAAACAAGACAATTAGAAAGAGAGACTGTACAATAAATTTACAACATAAAAAAGTAATTCTGCACAGTTATTAAAAAATAGAATACGCAGATCAAAACAAATGTGCTACAAAGTACGGGCATTTAAAACGTTCAAAATGTGCACATGTATTTTTGCATAAAACACCAGTTTCTGCTAGCACCAATCCACAAAGTCCACATGAATCTGTGCCCTACTTCTTACTAATCTTCCTATTTGATAACAGTCTGTACCCCCACATATGATAAATTACCATAATGGAACAAAAACCTCCTCAACTGTTTCATTACTGGACCATGCACCTGGATGACACGGGTCTTTGAGTCTCTGAGAGCGCTTCCACGAGGCTTCGACACAAGCTTCCCTTTGGTTTTGCACTCCTTGTCAAACGTTTGAATGGTCTCTTCAAATTCTTCAAAGTTAAGGTACTACCAAAGAAAAACAAAAAATTAAAATAAGGTTCAAATAAACTCACGTGTGGGACATACAACATACAAAATGTGTCTGCAAATTTTATGAATTGCCAATAGTTAGCAGTGAAATTCTAAATTAGGTTTCACATAAATTCAAAATTAATGCCAATAAAGTGTGTGATGCAAAAATATGGTACCTCTTTGATCATCCCAAGAAGATCAGCTTCAGTTGCCAAGACATCCCCCATCTTGGCTCGATCCTTAGAACTCATGGGAGAACCAGAAATGTTCAAACCCCAAAGAGACAGGAAAAATTTCTGCTTTCATAAAACGTGTATGGAAATCAAAGTAGCGTTGTTGTAGGCTGCAAAGAGAGGGCAATTTATTACTATTATAGCAAGTCAAAACAAAACAGTACGCATACAAAGACTAACTCGTTACTGTACACCAAATAAGAAATGTTTGCTACAATCAATCATAAACCGATTACTTAAGTTAAGTATTTAGGTTTGGTATCCTTATTTGTCATTACATTGTTCTCTATTTTAATCAAAGCTGCAACATCTCATCTCACTGTTATCCCTCTGATGAAGCTAAACATCTTCCACCTTCCGTCAACTTTAACATATGGTCCAAGCTAGCTAATCAATAACGTTACTTGAGGATATTAACGTTATTCTTACCTCATTCGCCCATCGCTTATTGGAATTAATCAGATTAGAAATCCTTATTCTATGCATCAATCCGTAACTAAATCGTATTAAACACATTTTCGACAGGGCTTTGTTCGCCCCCTTTCCCCACCTAAGTTTCAGTCAGCTAACGATTAGCTAGCAACTGTACACAGAAAGGACGCTAAAACTACTTAGCAACCAGATGAAGCCGGAAAGTGGAGGTAAATGTCGTACACACCGTTTGAACACACGTATGTTTTATCCCACAAAAAATAATTCAATTATTATTTGAAAAAGAAATAAAACCACACCTAAGTTCTGTTATGGCTTTTTTTCTACTTATTTAAATTAGAATGTGGAATACACTTGTAAAATAAAACTACAAAGAATATACAAAATTGTTGAGGTTAATCTATATTTGTCAATATTCAATTACTGTCTCTGAGCTGACTGGTTTTTGTGTAATTTTCAGTATTTTTGTCATTTTAAATCTCACCACTTGTTTTATGTTATTTTGTGGCCGGAAGTACTTCCCGTGTCAAAGGTTGAGCACATTGTTCCTCCGCGGGATATTATGGTTTAGATAGTTATGAATGAAACAACATTGTGTTAACACATTTAGTACTTATATTCAACACGTGGGGCCTTTCAACCACCCGGAGTGGCTGTAGTTTTATTGTGCTTATAGTCTATTTCAAGAACAGCGTTTGTGGTAAGTATAAAAAATGGTGTGGGTAGCATGCTACAATTAGCATTTAGCTTGAACATAGCAGTAGAAGTTGTAGTTATAATAGTAGTAAATGTATGTGTACGAGTGGCGTAAGGAATACGTAGCTCTGTAAAATAAGATGTTGCAAGTCCAAATATTGGTTGAAAATCTTACAATTAAATGTTAATTTATATGTTATCAACTTTACACACCACGGGTAATCAATGCAAAAGAGCTGGAGTTGGAGTAAAATTGTAATATTCTGCTGAGATCTCTAGCTGCGTTGTTCTGTAATAATCTGAGATGTTTGAGGGGATTTTTTTAGACAGACCAACAAACAGGGAATTACAGTAATCAAGAAGAGACAGAAGCATGGATGCTGGTTTGAGCATCAGTGAAAAATACAATTGATTTTAACCAACACCAAAAAAGTAGACTGCACAGTTTTAGGCACCATGATTTTTTGTAAATATCTATTTCATTTTCTGTATGTTTTAAAAGTTGCTGTTGTAAATTGTGTCCCCTTGTTGATGCTGGATATGGGTTGTCTGGTGTTCTTATTTTTTGTATTTATTTTATTTGATCTCTTCCAGGAAGTCAGATTTAACACAAAATGGCTGGAATTCTGTTTGAAGATATCTTTGATGTAAAAGACATTGATCCAGATGGCAAGAAATTTGACAGAGGTATGTGAGATGAAATAAAAGTCCTACACAAGATTGAAATGAAACAAAAGTGCATAATATAAAGCCTACACACCTTTATTGTTAATGTTAATTATCATGTTATTTTTAATATAATGGTATTATTATTAATAATATAGTTATTATTAATGCAAAATCTATTTGAGCAGCTTATTTGCAAAGAATTGAAAATCTAAATCTTCTTGAAAACTTACTTGTTTAAAAGTGTGTCTCACTACCACACATTGTAACACAGCATATGTTGTTTAGCTGATTTTTGTTTGTTTGTTTGTTTTAAGTGTCTCGACTACATTGTGAAAGTGAATCTTTCAAGATGGACCTCATCTTGGATGTGAACATTCAGATATATCCTGTTGATCTTGGTAAGATCTTAACTACTTTTGTCCAAAATGGTTGTTATAAAAAAAAAATCTTATTTTGAAATAATGTTATCTGGTTAGGTTTACTCTGTAAACCTAACCAGATAACATGCCAGATAACATGCCAGATAAAATGCCAGTGTTGAATTAACACCCAAAAGTGTCTATATGTGTCCAAGTCAGGAGGTGTTAAAGTAACACTTTTGAAAGTGTTAAAAGATTGACACCCATTTTTTTTGTTAAATTAACATTGGTCTATAATACTGAAATGGGTTTAAGAAAAGTTAAACTTTCCATTTCTGTGTATTGT
>CAEGAF010132751.1:0-20487 GCA_903067075.1 Micropoecilia bifurca
GGTGTTACTTGTCCACCATCCTCAGTAAAAGTTGTAGATATGGAGAAAAAAACAGATTGACAATTTCTGGGTGAACCAATACCATCAATGCCATGAAATAAGCTAAAAAAAAGGCTTTGACTTGGTTTAATGCTTCACTGATTCTGAAAAACAACTGCAAGCCCCAGATTGATATTATGTTTATTAGAAATACACACCAATCCAGAAGACAAAATGCAAAATGTGGACTCTCACTTTCAAAAAATAATAGGAACCAGAAAGATCATGAACTATTACCTATGCAATAGGTACAGTTTTAACTAGAATTTCTTAAGTAGTTATTAGTTCTTCCCAAAGTGTTTTGAGACTTTGGGAAAAGGCCAGAATAAAATAAAAGCATTGTATGTCACATAAACAAGGAAAACCATGCAGATTATGAACAGAATGCATTTCACAGTTGCAGTTCAAACCAGAGAGCATCCTGGTTGTGAGGTAACATCATGCTTTGTCGTTGTCTCGTTCTTAAGGGATTCTGCATACAGACTCAATATTTAATAACCCACATTACATGTGCGATTGGTCAGCTTTGTACCCAATGTGAAACTGTGCAGGTGTTTACCTCAGTTGAATTATTGGGCAAACCCTTGTAAGAAAAAAACAAATATCTGTCAGAGGTCCTGAGTGGTTTTGCAGTAAATTAATATGTAATAGCTTTTTATGATAGTAGAGTCTAAGTTTAGTCAGAAAGACAGAGCTGAGCATAACTGTTTTTACATATCTGTCATTGTGTCATGACAGCATGGTATGAGACAAATAATTTGTGAAAAACTGGAGCTCCTCTGCCTTACAATACACCGCTCAGTCACAAACAACCAGTTTTATTTGGCAGGGTATTCACACACTTATCTGTGTTATTGTCAGACAGAAAATGGCAACTTTTAGATGAAAAGTAATGTTAAGTTTACTTTTAATCTAAAGGTAATTCATCTGTCTCATTCAGTTCTTTCTAATTCGAACATACCTTAGGCTACTTTGTATTTGTTGCAATGTGTTTATACTTTCTGCACACTTTGTCTACATGGTGCAGAAACGTATGATCATACATATTCATGTCTGCACATGGCCTTTTTTAGAAAGGCATCTTAACAAGCAGTCAACACTGAACCAGCTGGGATTTCACTCCTACGACTTAAGCAGCATAATAAATTTTGCATCTGTAGAGAATCAGAGATGTCACCTCCACAATGTCATTTCTTACAATACATTACATTTTTGCAACATAGTTTACCCAGGGTTTCCAGAGAAATCCTTTCATTATTCAGAAGCAACCAGGTACTGCAGCCTTTATATTAAGGGGAAAAAAGCAGCTGTCAAGTAAGACATATGCTTTTTTGGAGGTTAAAGCAATTTTTTGTAGTCATATTGCCTAAGTGAGTGAGATGACTGCAGTAAGGTCAGATCATACACAGCAGCTTCTATACTTTGCATCCAAGAACAGAAACTTATCTTTTGTTCACAGACATTTTTTTTAAACCATATGGGAGATTTTTTTCTCACACTTTGACATGTCATGTTTTTATTTAGGGTTTTTCAGGTCAGTAATCTTCATAGTTGTCACAACCTTATGAGGATGGAGTATGTAAAGACAAAATTGCATAGATTTAAAACTGTTTTGTAAATAGATTGATAAATAAAAATAGAAATGTGTACGTGTATAATATAAGTGGCTTTTTCCTAGTATAGTTTTTGAAGATGTAGTGACGCAGTTTCCTGTCTTGACATGTACTCAGTTATTTTGAAGGAGTAAATATGTGGGTCTAAAGATGAGGAAACTAGTAATGTTGTCATATGGTGTTACTCCTAATGTGCTCCTATTCTGACGTTTATGAAGGGAAATTTTAATACCCTTTTTCTTCCCCCGACTGCCAGATAATTATTTGCTCACCAGAAACTTCTCTTTTTTTACCAGAAACAATGACAAGCCTTCAGTTTCGTGTTCAGTTTTAGGCTACTTTACTGGTGCAGACAGCATAATGAAATGTGAGATTAAGTGATATTAAGTGATATTTGGTCATTGGTGCAATGTTTGAGTCACAGTTGCATTAGATCTGTAGCAGTGGTGCCAGTATGTGGCCCCCCTGGCTTATCTTCCTTCACCACAAATGAATTTCATCACACTTGTGTCCGTAAATCATACCATCATATGTAGCTATTTTCTGTTCACCATTTAGACATTACCATTTTATAGTTTGTTAAACTAACAGAGGGTCTTTCTGAAGATCAGAGGTGAGCACTATGTGGAATTTGTCTTTTAGTATCTCCATATGTTGCCAGGAGTGAGGTGCTGTCAAACAGAATACCAACTTAATTTTTTTTTAGGTATTTTACATATTTAGGTTTCTAAATATCATTACTGTGACCACAATGAAGTCGGCCATTCTAATTTGTTTAATTTTTGCATTAATATAAGTCCAGCTTTTACTTCTATTTTATAGTCACAGGATATGAATACAGCAGATAAACCTTTGGGATTTGGTGAAAATTATAATCCATGGAAATTGTGATGCAATTATTGCAAAAATAAAGAAATACTTCAGACTTGAGGCATGAATTACACAGTATCTGTATAGTAGAGAAGTAATTGATGGACTCTTCAAAAGACTATGGCCCACATTCATTAAAGTGTTTGCAAAAGATGATATAAAATATTTTACTAATTCAACACCCTGGTGTGGAGAGTGTAGCCTCAGTTCAACTTCTTGGAAAATTAAAAGTAATTGAACAGAAAAGAGTTATCATTACCGATATCCATAAATTCTCCGATTTGATTGTATGAGATAGTTAAAAGATTCATTGTAGGTAGAAGGCCTCAAAGAGAAGTTAGTCACTTTATTAATACTAAGCATATGTGAATAATTTGTGAATAAATGCTGGGATATATAGCCCCTCGTGATTGGTTTAATTACATTAGGGAAATATCTTTTGTGTCCATTTTTACTCAATAATTTGCCAGGGGAGCTGTTCAGTATGTTGTAATGTAATCTGCACTTTATTGTTGTTAAAATCTAAAACAATAAATGTGAAGAAGGGTGTCAGCACATAATCTAATTATATAGAACTATTTAGCCTTGAATGTAAATCGGTATTTACTGAAATCCTTTTTAGACACTGAAAAGAATCAAGTAAAATATTTTCAATTATGCTGGAGAGGTAGTAAAAGCCATTGAATGTGATTTGCTGCTTTGATTATACATTATGCTGCTGTTCTGTGGCACAGTTGTCTTGCTTTTAGGTATTGGATATCCAAGGTTCAGCGTTGGCAATGGACTTTGTACATGTGTTGATTCTCTTTGTTACTGACTTCCTCTCTAAGTACAAAAACATATTTGTTGGATGAACTCCCCATCCAGAATTTCTCTTCAAAGTGAGTGTGCATGTTTGTTTGTCTTGTTCATTTCTGTGTTGTTGCCCTGTGATAGATTGGTGCGCTGTCCACAGTGTATTCTGCCTCTCGTCAAGTGACAACCTGGAATTGGCATCAGCGACCCCATGACACTACTCGTGTAAGCCTGGTTAAAATTACAGCATTTAAAAGCACAGGATCCGTTGACTGCATTGGTAGGGCTAGACAAGTCAGAGGTTATGTGAATGCACCGCCGGTAGCACTGATGTGTGTGAGCAGTGAGACAAAGAAGAGAAAGGAAAGAGAAACTATATTGGAATGATGCACATTACTCTCTGCGGTAGCAGATGATTAGAGGGTTTCATGAACACCACCTTATAGACAGTAAGTCATAAAGAGAATTGTGGTTAAATAAAATCTGTCAATATATTGAATTTATTAATGAGCAGTTACTGCATTTGTTCAGTGGTGGACCCCAGTGGAGGAGGAGAGTCCTCAGATTGTACCTTGCAGGCCAGGAAGACCAGCCTTGTGGGTGGTTTGGGAAAAACAAAGGGGTTGACAGGCAGAACTGTTCTAAACCATTGTGCTGAAATGCAGAAATGCAATGTTAATCATTCATCAAGGAAAGCCCCACAGGAACATTTGTATTCTTAGCAATGTGCACACAGCTTTTGAAATTGTTGACAGACTGAAGGCAAAGCTGGAGTATGCGCAGTTTTACAACAAAATGAAATACGGTGTGAACAGATTCTGGACCAGAGTGGAAATATTCCACTCAGTGAAGGGAATTTCTCTTCAAAGTGCCTCTCGGTATGTACGTAGTGCAGTTTGCAGATAGCCTTGCTTAATTCTGGTCTCGCTTCACAGCTCAGTCTGAGCTTTCTCCCACTAACTTGTATTCGTCTGGTAGAATTTTAACTGGGCCAATCAACACACAGAAGAAGAAGTAGTGAATGAAAACATTAATTTTCTGTGCTGTTTTGGAATTGTAGTCTGTAGTTTTAGCAGTGGCAACGGAGAAAGTGAACAAAGCCCTTTGGTTAAGAAGAAAAAGCCCTTTTTTGCAAATGAAGGAAAGCTTGAAGACTTCTATGGGAGTAAATGACATACAAACATACTATGAACCTGAACCAACTTAATGTCCAGAATTGAGTGAAAAGTCTTCAGATTTGGATGGTGATTATCAGGACCGTGATTATCAGGTGATTATCAGTCGTTATGTTTTACATCAAAACGTAAAACATAACGACTGAGTTGGTGAGAACCAATTACCATTTGAAGTGTAAAATGTGTGGGCTAAGTGCATTATTAAAATTATATTCTGGTCTTTATGTTCAGGACATAGCTAAGGCATAAGTCTATTCTTGCTTGAGCTAAAGTTCTTGTTTTTTCACCCTTGAAATGATCAATGACCAGTCAGAAGTCTGGGATGGTTACAGAAATTGCCAATAAAAGAAACACCAAAGTGTTTGTTGTTTTATTTTGATATTTAGTTTTACACAAGTTTTACAACAAGCCTATTTTATTATTTTATTTCACCTAATGTCAACTTACAAACAGGTTTCAGTTCTCCTTTAACACAACTAAACTTGTATGTCTAATTAAATAATTGTACAGAGTAATTTAGTTGCATTATTTGACCATCGTAAGCTGTGATTCTCTGTTGTCTGTGAGTTTGATCCAAGGTAATATTTGAGCATGCAGAATCATTTTGGGCTGCTCAGATCGTCTGTGGTCGCCGTCTATTGTAACAAAGGGCAGCTCCAACTCTAACGAAGGGTGACCTGATATATTCATTCTCATTAAACCATCAGCTGCACTTACAGCTGGAACATGAAGCCTGTGTCTTTCAGTGTTCATCCATCTAACTCTTCGTTCTTTTAAGCGGAAACATCAAAATTGTCTGCTGCTAGTAATGAGGTGATGAAGAACAAGGTTTTTGTGAGATATAATGAGGAAATGATTCCAACAATAGCTTGGAACCTATACATCACTTTGGGAGCACAAATTTCTTTTCTCGCTTGACAAATAGCATTCTCTCGGAGAATAATGGGTTCATTGTGTGCACTTTTACTTCGTATTGCTTCTTTGTTTCAGTCAACATAGGAGATACTGCATGAATGTAGCTGTGGAGTATCCAATTATATGAGGCTAATGTTAGGCACATAAAATAATGAACTGTTCGTAAGACCCTAGTAAACACAGAGTTCACCACAAATTAATGAGTTCAGAAGGATTTAATGAACAGTTGATCATCTGTCATCATAGTGTATCTGTTATGTTTATCTTAATACATCAGAAGCTCATTAGCAGTGCACAACAGGTTTACCTGATGTATATTTCATAAGAAATAAAGCAACAGATGTCTGAAGGAGACACTGTTCGATTTTGTGCAGTTTAAAGACGAACCTTGATAAACACAAGATATGAATCAGGGTTAAATAAATATTTGTGAAATGAGGAAAATATACAATGTTTAACTTGCAAGTTAAGTCAAGTTCTTTTTTTAAAATCTCAAGAAATTACCCTTGGAAGGAAAGTTGAGCCAGCATATTGCAAGACTTACTAAATGTTATGCTAAATTATGATCTAAAATCCTTTGGAATCTTTGTGACTCCAAAAATAAGAAAAATATGATGAAATAGTTTGTCTCGAGAGAAATGCAGCATTAAATACTTATTTCACCAAACTACTTCAACTTGTTGTCTTCTTAATCAATCTCATTAGTGGATATTTGATGTTGACTGTGCATGACTTTTTAAGTCTAATTATAGATCATACCCAAAAAAGCATTGTTAATGATGATTACATTGTTTTGTGCCTACAACATAGATATTATTGCTAAATGTTAATGTTTCACTCATGTGGGTTTAAATCAGTCTGGACATTAGAGAAATGCTTAACAAAACAGTTAACTGACTGTAACAATAAAGTCAGAAATTGTATTTATACAGTATAAGTTAAGCTAATATCAGGATGGCAGTGATAGAGAGACACATTTAAAGATTGAAACATAATATGAAAGTATTTAACAAGCATAAGTGCTTCTGGTCTGCTCATCTATCAGTCATTTGAGGTGACAGAACAAAATAGCAGCAACAAGCTTTATCCTTATTTTTCCTCTGTATGTTTTTCAACTAAAGCTGATGTGGTGCCAAAGAGAAAATAGTCCTACAAACATGTCTCTTTTTGGTTTGGGTGCAATTTAAGTTACATAATTAATTTTGGGGCTGGGGTAGCAATAGTAAATAGACAGGCTGTAAACACTTCAAAGCTTTGTATGACTTGCACAGCTTTAGCACAATCTTTGAAAATCTTGTAAAAATATCACATTAGACAAATAACTTCAGCATATATATCTTGCAAAGACTGAGGTTTGAAGTAGACATTGCCTTTTGATGTCACAGTTTCTCTCTTTTTGCTTTACACATATCTTCACATTCCAAACTTAAAACACTAAAAAAATAAATAAATCTCTGAAACAAACATTATGCGAGACTGAAACGTATAAAATTTAAATGACTTTTTCTTACTGAAAAGGTAGAGCATTGGAAAAAAGACAAGGAAATAAAAATAAAACGACATATTGTCAACTACACAGCTTTACTATATAGAAATTGGTGTAATGAGCATAGTTTGTTTGGCACTAATTACATTTTCTAATCTATGATGAAACTGCCAGTATCCTATCAATGCGCAAAGACTAGCATGGATTTTTGGCCTATTATTTTGAATTTGAGCTCTTAGAGAAAATACATATTATCTGGAAAAGGTACCATATTTTAAACATTTTTAAAGAAGGATATTATCTGCATTTTGTCATTACACTATAGTTTTTCACACCATATTGTCTCATTATATAAATGAAATTATACAAAGATACGTTTTAAATTTTAAATACGTTTTGAAAAATTAAGTTCTAGTCTGTTTTACAAACATGGCAAGTAAAATAGGGAAAAATGTATCCACTTAAAAATAGTGTATTAGGAAAGCCCCAAAAGTTATCTCTTGAAATATTCGTATTTTTTCTATTAACCCTTTACCCTAAAATTCTAGGGCATGATGAATTTTTCTGAATATATAATTTTTTAAACAAAATATTTAGAGGCAGAGGAATATGCAAAATTACCGTTTTTTGTTTAGATTTCACCTATCTCCTAAAGTGCATTACACTTATTCAGGACTGAAACATGTCATAAAGAAAGGTCTAAAAAAATCTAACACTAGCTCCTAATGTGATGAGTCACATACCAAAGGGATCCTGCACCTTTGTTAATATGATGACATGATACTTTCCAGACAGCTGCCAGGTTTTTCATTATGTAATAGAGCCAACACATTTTAATAGTTGTTATGAGTTCTAATGACTTCATTAGAGAATCCAACTCTTGAAACATTCACAGAGGGAGGTTAACAGAAATTTTCACTGTAGAGCAATTTGACAAAAGTTTTGTGCACTGAAACTCAGCAAAACTGCACAGGTTAGTGTTAAATAACAAAAAAAAAACATCCTCAGATGAAGAGCAGCAGATATTACAGTTATAAATATTATTTTAAGTATGGAAAATCTAAAGATGCCAGGAAGATGGTCCAACTAGTACAGTCAGATTTAGCAACTAAACTACTGTGCACGTGTGTTTTCCTTTTTTAATCAAACTTTGTTTTATCCATTACTTTAGGTATACCTTGTCTTTCCTAATATATTTACACATCATAATACCTGTTAGGTGAAGGCAACTTTCTTTGACAGCTTTGGCTGTCATTGAGAAAAAAATGCTTCAGCTCAGTTTTTTCTTCTTTTTTTTGTATCACTCCTCTCTAAGACACCAAAACACTTGATTCAACCTTTAAAATACAGATTTTTGAAATGTTGTCCTTTGTGTAATATTACTGTTTGTTGAATTATTTTGGCCTGCTCCTTCCTCTGCAGGGCCACAGAGCCTGTATTGTGGGCAGAACAATGTGATGACAGGGCTGTCCTTTGGGAACATCTAATTAGTTCCACTAGGGGAGCAAAGCAGCACCACAACATGCCCTGATATTTGGCTTGTGCACTCAGCGGAAAGGTAGCCGGAGGGCTCACTTTAATTGCAAAAATGCCACCAGAATATGAGCATGCAACTTCACCTGCCCCTGATCATGAAACCACGAGGGAGTGCTCATTTCCGCATGTGTATCCACACACACAGTGTCGGCAAGAATTCATGTGTGCAACTGTGTGAACTGCGGACTACACAGTATTAACTCACACCTGAGCATGTGGATATGTCAGTCTCTGTCTCATTAATTCATGCAAATCAGGTATTTAGCTATTCCCTAAATGGACCCGAATACAACCAGGGCTTCATTCTCGTTAAACTTATTCAGCCCGTTTGAGGGACATTTGTATTATTCCTTTCCTCGCTGTACAGAAGAAATTTTCTAAAAGCAAAGACCTTTAAGGTATTACATGCTACATACTTACTTGTCACCTCTCTAATGCAACACATTTAAATATTTAACAAAAACCGCTACTGTAAAAGGACTACAGCTGTAATGTTTTTTATTTTATGGAAAGTCAGAGAAAAAGACGCAGCTAGAAGCTGCTTATCAGTTCAATTGGATCTGATTTAAAGATACAGTATGCAATTTTTCAAATTAGGTGCTTCTCAATGCAGTGTTGTGGAGCAATGTGTGGTTCTCACTTTTGAGAACAGCGGCTTGAAAGATGCTCTTGTGGAATTCATAAAAACAGTTCATCCTGTCTTAATTTAAAGGTACACTATATTTGGGAGGGAACAAAAGCATGCAATTTAGAGGTGTAATCTTATATATTCACAACAGAAATAAGCTGCAACACCTCCCTTCCAAGGAGAAAGCTTTGTTTGTGTGTTTACATGTGGGTGGGCATGTGAGCCATTTAGCTGGTAAGACAGTCCTTGTTTGTTTTTGCTGTTTTGTGGGGGTCTAATATTGAAAATGAATGGCTCCCCCACTCTCTAAATCAGAGTGGACTGCTGCCTTATTCACTTCAAAACGTAACCAAATAAACCAAAGGATTTGTCCATCAACGCTTATGAGTATTTTGCACATTTTATTGTTTATGGGTATGAGATGCAAAATAAATTAGCAGAAAAATCTTTTGTGACTTGTTTTCCTAATTTTCCAGATAGAGGACCAAATTTTGTACTTAATTTGCAAAATTGAAGATGTTGCTCTATCAATAAAGCACAGGAACCCAGGACAAGACTAGAAGCAATCTGAGACTTAACCAAAAACAACTGCAAACCGCATTAGTAGAAACACAAATTATTGGCACGAAATAATGTTAGACAAAAACAAAAATAAACCCCACATTGCCTCAACCCAGTTCTATAAGGCTATGCCCCATAAGTTAATTCATAAAAAAAAGAAATATGAACTGTCGTTCATTAGGTAAGAAAATGCATTCTTTTTCAGATAATTAATAATTAATAATCTCTGTTAAAACCAAATGAAGAAAAGAATATTGACTGCAGATGAAGCACTTTAGATTTATTTACATTCACCAGATGTATGGCTTTTGGTTGAATTACTAAGTACAAATAAACTTTTGAAATTCCAATAGTTTTGTTAAAACATCATGAGTAGTAACAGGCTAATGATATGTTAGTTGTACAATGACTGCAGTAGGTAGGCACCAAGCTCCCTGTAACTCTGAAAGGATAAGTCGGTATTGACAATGTATGGGTTGATGAATGATCCCTGTGGGCATCTGTGTCACAAAGATGGTCAGTACTGAAACAAATAATTGCCACATCTAACCTGAATTACATAGATTAATTTGCTTAATATTTCAGTTTTTATCACATCATGGTTTATTCCTTTTAAATTATTTTGTAGGGTGCAAGACAGTTCTCCTGACCCCACTTCCTCCTCCTCACTTGAGAAATCATCATATCAAGTGACTGGAGACTTTGTTCACTATTCACAGTAGTAGTGGTTGTAGTATAAGTGCTACATCGTTAATTAATTAACTAATTAATAGGAGTCGCATTGGACTAAAATCTTATTTTTGGTGTGATACAATCATCATCTTTGAGATCACTTAGTTAAGCAAACTATTTTCTCTTAAAACTATTGTTTTAAGAGTAACGGTACATCCCATTTGAAGATTGTGTTTTTGTTCAGAAGAAAGTAGAACCAGCTATCAAAATATATGGTATCCCTTTGATATGTGTTTTTCTTCCTGCTTGTTTCCCATAGCTGCCAGTTTCGATTCTGCTTAACTGCACTTTGTTAGGGTATAATAGTAGCATGCCACTCTGGCACTGAAACACAATTTGGTAGTGATTCATTTTTAGAAAATCTTGGCTGGTTGCATGCTGCTCTCTGCATGGTGTTCACCTACACAAACATACCGAGTTTGTTTCACAGTAAAATGAAAGACTAAAGGAGGCTGCTGCTGGACCAGTCAATATAGACTGTGCAGGTGCCACAATAAACCCATAAAATAATCCCACCACAGTAGAAAGAATTGATTTAATAGGGAGAAAAGGGGCTACTTACTGTTTGACTCACATTGTCTGGTACCTCCGTGGGCTGTTTCGGTTAAGTAAAAGCCCAGAGTCAGCAGGAAGAAAGGTTGCATTACCACCAGGCAACATGAAACGGCTCAGAATATTTATTGGGGCCCACAGGGGAAAAATCTCACAAAGTCAAACAGCTCACCTGAAGGAGGCAGGTCAGAGGGAGTTCAGCTCTTCTGACATACCTTGTCTCTCCTCAAGGGACGGATTAGCTCTTATACGGGGATAACTTTGAACTTGTCCATTGGTTGTTGTTTGGGAAGAATTTACTTTTTACGTGTTCTTTTAGGCCTCATAAGTTTTAGCTGGTCTAAGTTTTACACAAACATAAATGTCTCAATAAAGAAGGGGAGCTTCTCTGGATTTGCTTTCAAGTCAAACTTTGATAGAGGTGGTTTCCCTGGCACTTGTCCTCAGAAATGTGTACCTCAGCAAACCTGTATCCTTGCCGAATACACGGCAAAGGAACAGAGATTGTTTACCAAGGCAAAAGTGTAGAGAGGATCTGTTTTGGTGATCTTACTTGTGTCTGCTTTTTGCAGATGATGTGGTTGTACTGGCTTTGTCAAATCATGACCGTCTCTGGTTTGGGGAATAGGTCCTTCCCCAAGTAGAGGGATTTAACAACCTCTGAGTCTTGTTCATAAATGAGGAACGAGTGAGCTGAGTCAAAAGGCAATTCTCCCAATTTACCAGTTGATCTACTTTCCTACCTTTATCTATGGTCACAAGCTTTAGGTTGGGACCAAAAGAACAAAATTGCAGATACAAGCAATCAAAATGAGTTTTCACTGCAGGATGTCTGGGTTCTCTTTTAGAGTAAAAGTATAAAGCTCTGTCATCTGGGAGGAATACGGAGCACAGCCGCTGCTTTTCCACATCGAGAGGAGCCCTTTGAAGCTACTGGAGCCCTTCCATAGAAACATCAGGATGTGAAAGAATAACATAATGATAAAATAATACAGTCTAATTTTGTAGAATGTGGAAACTGTTCAATGAAGTATTTCTACTCCATTTTAGCTATGAAAAAAAGCTATGCTGGTCTTACAGGACATTTTGAACTATTACACCACTTTTTTGTGAGCAAAGCAGTAAGTGAGGAAAGAATGGACTTTTTTGCTTACCTGTAATTTTTCAAAGTAACCTTGATTTATCTCTCCAATCCCCAAAAGTGCCCACTACTTCTTATTTATTTTTCATTTTTTTTAAATGTTGAATATTTTCAAGAGCCGTTTCTTGGTTCTTTTAATGTATCTATAAACAAATGAAATAAAAAAGTACAGGTTTGATGCAGAAATTGAATTGTATATTATAAAATGTGTAGGATCTGGTATTATACAAAATGTATATTATACAAAACTGACAAAATGTCAGTTAATATATAAAGTTCAAAATGCTGATGGCATATTGTCCAAAATGTCCCACACTTGTTTGAGTTAGATTTCATCTTGCTTGTATGGTAGTTCAAACGCCTCTTGATTCCAGCATGCAACTTCAACCACACAGTGCATCTGCCCCTCTCTGATGAACAGTTGAGAACGTAAAATCAGAAATCTGAGGCATGGGGCAGCCTGCCAAGGCCTAGAATATTAAAAGAGTCAAAGTTTGATGTGTTAATGTGTTCAGCCAGCAACATCAAGAGAACTGCAAAGCAAGATCAGAGAATGACAGACATCAAGAGAAACACATAGGAAGGGATTGGCTGTGCTTGACAAACTCAGGGAAGCACTGGCAAGGATACAGCTCTGAGGAATCTGGCGAAACATAGTCTCATAGTGGAAAAAAATATTTTAAGTCAAAAATGAACATTGATATATGCAAAGGATTTCTCCCACCGACACTTATAATATGTTTAACACTACTCTTCTCCAAACACCTCATGTTACAAGTCAAGATGTAAAAATCAGGGCAAGTGATTTTTTTTGTGTTTTATTGAATCATGACTTTCTTTAATAATGAGTGGCAGATCAGAGTCTGAGTGTTGGGTGAATTAATTTGAAAATGTAGGTTACTGTATAAAATGGAATATTAATGTGACAATTTATTTCACATTTTCAAAACAACGTGACTACATACAGTTATGTTTTCATCAATTTTCTCAAATTTGACTGATTACTAACCTCTGTGACTGCAAACAAATATTAAATGTTTATATATGTGAGTGACTTGCTCGATGACTTTCATCAAACTCTCTTTTAAATCATTTCAGCATGTTTAAGAACGTTGTAATTTATCCATTTAATAATGACAACATACTAACAGCTGGAAGAGGTAAAATTTTAGCATCTCTTTTAATCACCTGGTAATTCTTAAGTTCACATTTCAATGAAAAAATTGGGAGTTAACATCCCATAGCATTTCAAAATTATCTGTCATTTGTAAATGGAAGCATAAACACTGTTGCTTGGTTTCAAATGAAAGAAAAAAAACTTGAATAATTGGAACTATTACAACAACTGAATTTTGAAAAGTTTGTAGAATAAAAGCACATGAGGTAACAGACATATAGTTGTCGCTGTAAATTCAAGTCAGCCTACAGGCTACTTAACAAGCATGCCCCTTTATGCCCATGATATTGAGTGCAAATCCCAAGCAGCCACTGGATGAGGTAAACCCTAAATAAGTTGAAAATCTTTAACAGGCAACATGGAGACACAAGACAGAAAACCATGGATGCTCACTCTCACACTAAGGTGTATTTAGAGCAGATAATTAACCTAACAGGAAGGTTTTTGAACTGTGGTAGGGGGGTGTGGTACCCATGTAGAACCCAAACATGCACACACAAAGCAGGTACTCAGAAAAGCCCCAGCCCAGATATGAACCTAGAACCATCTTGCTTCAAAGTAGTAGTCCTACCAACTGCTTCAAAAGAATAACTCCACCATAAATAATACTAACTTACTGATTTCTATTAACACCAAAAGGGTACATCTCTTCACAAGAGTCTTGCTTTTCTGTTTATTTATTCTCATGGCTATGCCATTCAGATTTCCTGTAATTCTAGCTGTAAACTGACAGAAGGTATACATTTAAACTGGATTTTTGAAGTAAATGCAGTTCTCATTAAAACAGATTAGATAATAATCGAAAACAGAAAACAGAAAGTAGGTTTTTTACAAAATTCAATATTTCTAAATTATCTTCAAGCATATGCAATGAAATATTAGAAAATAACTATATTAATGTTGACATTTATCAACTAAAACAGGTTAAGTAAAAAAAAAAAAGAAAAGCCAGTGAGTAAAGTTGGATACATAACACAATAAGGCAGTGGATGTTGTTGGATGTTGTTTAGGAGAAGCACAAAGGAGACATTTTAGATGGAAAATCTAAATTGCAGGGATACAAAAATCTAGACAGGAAAAGAGAGGAAAGTCATAAATCCTGCTCTGGTGTGATCCAGATATCTCTTAAAGTAATGAAACGTGAAGAAAGTGATTAGGAAAACGCTAATATATTTGAACAGTTTTATTATTCCGATATTGAAACTTCACTTAACAGCCTTCAGGTACTTACAATTCTAGGATGTTTCTAATCAACATATCTACAGACACACCCCACATGCATATTCACACATGTATTTGTATTTATATTACAATTACGATTTGTAGGAAAATACATTAGCACCTAATTAATGCTTAAAGCATAACAGAGAGATTTCTTTTTGTCCAATGTTTAGTTGATACAGAAAAAAAACACACACACCAAAAAAACAGTGGGGCTAACCCATCAGCTTGCAGCTCACATCTGGCTCCCTAAAGCCCTGGCACGTCTGTGGCATAACCATCAACTGGATGTTGCCGTGTTGATTAATTCTAATTTTAAGACAATGATACGCCTGCCACCAAATCAATGTGTCATTGTTAATTGGAGTTTCTTGGCTTTTGTGTTCATTTGCCCCCTTAGGCTCTAATTGGGTGCTGACAGGCATTGTGCTTGTGTAGCCCAGGCTGCTTAGCTTGTTCTTGTGTGGATGCATTTAATTGAAGAAAAGGATGGCATGTTTAAATGTGTAGCTTTCATCTTCTGTGGTTGTGGTGTAATTAACTGTGAGACAGAACTGCCAATAGTAAGACACAGAGTATATGTTAAAAATGATGTACTTCCAGCCTATTATATGCAGGTGCTTGGTCAACAGATTTTTGTTTCAGTCCTTAAGACATGGAGTAATATTCATCAGTTTAAAGGATTAAGGAAGTGCTTCAAGGGAAGAAGAAAGCAATATAATATGTAGAAAAATTACAGTGTGTATGAGATTTAGTTTCTCGTATTGCTTTTATTTTTTATTTAACACTTTTTTTTCTTGTTTTTATTTCAGTGCAATAAAACATGTATCAAAACCAGACATTAGCTATGTTCACATTCACAAAATGGCTTGATTGGATTTAAATGTATTCATAGGTACATACAAACAACAAAGCAGGCAGCATAGCCTTTGTCAACATGCAGCATCACTAAGAAAAACATGTAAAGATTCAAATTTCTTCTTGGTGAAGCTAATTTGCTTATTAAATTAGCTTCAATATTGCTCATCAATACGTCTTTAAAGTGAAACTCGCCCCATAATCAACTTTCTGATAAACCTTCCGAGTAGGTTATGCAGGGTTCTATCTTTATGTTTCTGTGTGAATATTTCACCATTTTGTGCAATTCTTTTGCATTATTTTTCCCAGGGGACACCATCTCTCCTCTGGCCTCTCTGGTCAAACAGTTCTTAGGCAGTGGTTGCAGCCGTACGGCTTGGTACAACTTTACCACATTGCTGTCCACCTCTCCAAAAAGTTGATTTGCTAATCAACGGTTTTTAGTCAATCGACCCTTTAAGAATGAAGTTTGAGACCACTCTTTGATTAGGAAATCAACTTTTTGGACTATGGATAATGCCTAGTCAAGAGGATCATATCTAAGTCTCATCTGAACTTTGTGTCATAAATAAAATCCTCTCAGTTTGACCTTTGAAGCAGCTGGCTTTGTTGACTAAAAACAGCTAATCTTCTGAGTGCATGATTACAGTCAGAATCTGTAAAGCAGCTTGTTCACTGGATAGAAACTCAAATATTTGACATTTGAAACTGAATGTTTTGCATTGGCAGAGGATCGTCCAACTATTCTGGTATAGAGAGAATTTGGGAAAACAAAAGGATCAAAGAGTGTAAAAAAAAGTCAGATTCAGGATTTTTCATTGTGTGAACAGTCACCAATGAACATGATCCATAATGTTTCACCTAGTTAAGGAACTATGTTACAGTAGTACTTGTTTCAGAAATCTTGCTTATTGTGGACCTCAACTGCCTTAATTTGCAGTGTTCTGTCAGTTTTAGCTAAATGCACTGCATTTAGTTATTTGTACAAGGACACACAAGCAGATGTGCAGACAACAGTAATTTTCCTAGTTGGGTTTGGTTGTCCTGCAATGGTGTGGTAAAAATGTATTATCAGGAGACTGGGTAAAGAAAAATAACTGTTTTAGTAAATCAGCTTTAACCACACTTCATATTCTCTTATTGGTTTCTTCTGTATGTAAAAAGGGTACAAATACAAATGTATTCAAAATGTATGATGTAATATCATTAATGTTGCCTTGCGGTACGAAGGTTTCAGGTTCAAGTTCCAGCCTAGGTTCCTTCTACATGGAGCTTGCATGTATTTCCTCTAATTATTGTTGTGAAAGTGACATTATTGTCTAAATATGATCACTTCAAGCTGAAAAAAATGCTATGAAGTGACTGGCTCAATGCAGGACTGCTAGCATGTGTCAATGTATTTGATTTGATTTGATGATTGTTTGAGGCTCAAGCAAACGCAGACACACCACTGAGTCAGTAGGTTGGACATAATATAAATTAAAGACGCACCTAAAGAAAGCCCTCTAATAACATAAACATCAGTTCTTGGATTAATTTGAGGCATACCATGCATACTGATGATGTACGATAAGCTTTGACACCACAAAAAAAAAATCCATGCACGACAAAAATACACCCACAAGTACAACAATGTAATTATGAGACGGTAATGTGGGCTTTAGTTAACTTCAGTCTGGAGCATAAAAAATAGAAGGTTAATGAGTGTTTTTATGTCTCATGTCTGATTCTAGTGACCGACCTGGGCATAAAACGAGCTGGCAACCACAAAGCAATCAAGAGAATGCTTAGCTGTAATCACTGTTGGCTCATGCATTATGATACACACGTAATTATCTTGACAAGCAACATACAATTTCCTCCTCCACATGAAAAATTACTGTTTCACTCGATTCTTAATTTGGACTTGAATAGAACCTCGGTAAACGGCAAGATGTTGTCTTGGCAAAAAGATGAGTACATTACCAGCCATTTCATTTGTTGATAAGGACTGAAAGAGACCAAGCCATTTTTTAAGTATTGTGTCTTAACCTATGTTCAATTTTATCGGTTTAAACACAACAGGGCAATGGACACACTATAAGATGTAACAAAGAAAAGTAACATTGCTTTTTGGAAACATTTATGTTTGTTCATTCTCCATCTTTTTTTAGCAGATTGAATTAATTTGTGCTAACGTTAAATTGGGCTGGTTAGGATGTGCATTTTCAGCCTGGAATTGACTGGTTACTTATATTATTTTAAACAGACTAAGACAAATATGTTTTATTCTACAAAATTATATTTATATGAAAAAATAACCATGCATAACTGTGGTGCTTCCAGATACAATACCAACAAAAGGGTAATGGATAACCAACAAGACATTGTGATCATTAGTAGACAATGCAAATAACTTTCAAGCTCCTTGACTTCTGGTAGAGGATTGAGCTTGATCAGTGTACTGATACAATGCCGCTTTGCATAACCTTTAATTGCAGCTGATTTCATACATAATATGTACATGTAAAAAAGTTACACATCATAAACTTTTGGAAAAGCGTTGAACTCCAGTGCCTGTTTGAAGACAGGCTGCAGCTTTTGGACAAACAGCATCTATAAACTGCTTCTCTACCTTACCTAATGCAGAGCATCAATTCTTCCAGTACAGCTTGGAAAGCTTAAAATAATGTCTGCAGTCTGATATAAGCTTAGAGTCGGCCTCTACGTATGTGTTCAGAAGATATACACACACCGTTGGGTTGGGTGTCTGTATGTTGTTATGAAATGCAGTGGAGCAAAGAACACTTATCTAGCTCTGAAGTGTGAGTTAAGTCCAGGCAGCTGCAGAGGGGGAAATGACTCGAACTACCTGGACACAAAGTCAATACTGGCAAAAGGAAACAAGGTGCAAAAGTAATATACTTTTAACTATGGGAAGTTTTAAAATGGCTGGCGTAGTTTCTGCAGAAGCATTATTGGTGTCATTCTTACCACCTTTAATGGATCCTATCTTAATTTTTAAGTTAATGCTCAATCATGGAGCTAAGCATGTGTGCTTTTGAAAAGTCTCTGATATGAATCTATATTTAATGAGTTTCTCAGAGTATACTCATTTGTCAAACAATGTAATAAAAATAAATGTCCGATAACAATCTGAAGTTCATGGCTAGCAGTGTAAAGTCACAGCTGTAATTAAAACTGAAGGTTGTGTGAAGATTTAATGACAAATGGCAGCCACATGATTTTATTAGGATAGTTGACTCTTTTTATTTTTTATGTTGTTTTGTAGACACTACTTCTTAACCACTATGGCAAATCAGGAGTATGAGGAGGATTTTTTAATCTAACGTCACTCAGGAAAAGGTGGCACAATGGAGAAAGGGAGTGCAGTTGTACCAGAGCATGACAGGTACTAATGTGAAGGAGATAAAGTAGAAGAAGGGTTAGAAGGTATGGCTGCTTAATTGCCAGTCAAACATAACCTCAAATAGCTTCATGCTCAAGAGCAAATCAATATGTAAAGCTAAGAGTTAGTACCAAAGTAAGAAAATGTAGGAGCCTAAAATAGCACAAAAGATATAAAAGTACAACACACTAGATTCAAAGAGACAGTAACTGGTAAAATATTTAAATGTTTCAGCCTGATGAAATCTTGCATCCCATACAGCATCACTGTTCTGAAGTTCTTTTGGACTTTATATATCTTTTCCTCATTGCCTTTTTTTCTTCCTGGAATTCCTGATACTTGGAGCTTGAATAAATCTAGTTCCTTCCGGAAACCTCACAAAGACTTGTGGACACACTGACTGGACACACAAAGTAATACATTAGAGAGTGCTTTGCAGGCTCAATGGTTCCTAGTTAGTGGCTCTTGGATCTTATGTATTGGATCCTAAACGAATTCCTAAACGAATGTGTGACTGACTGTGGGGTTTGACGTGGGTTCTAGTGGGGGTGTTTTTCTCTACTTGACTCCCTCTGTGTCCCTTTGGCCTGAGAATTCCTGCTGCAGTGCATTGCTCCCTATTTACCTCTGTAGCTTGAATATATGTATTCTGTAGAGGATCACTGGAGACTATCTGCATGTGGCGAAGGTGACTACCAGCTCTTTGATGTGCTTATCCACTGAGTGTTACAATACACCCTGGCCTTCAAATATGCACATTTTCTACATATGGTATGCCTGATATGTCAAGATAGCAAACATTAAACACAAATAATGAATTTATTCACTTTCTGAGTTGTGCCATGTTATGTTTTCAGTCTAATTTTATGGATTGATCAACTAAATTCACCTGTTTGCCAAATCAAATACATCTTTGATTTGATTTATCTCTTGCTTATTCATGGCAGATTTTTTTTAAAGATTTCATTCCCTTTTATGGATTAGGATTACTTTGAACTGAGACAGTTATTTGGACATTTCAAAATTATCTGTCATTTTATGCACGCATTAAACCCTTGCCTTTGAAATTATCTTTGCAATTATCAAAGCGTCAATAAACAAAATTCATTAGGCAACTGAATTACTTTTCCCTCCCATCTTTATTGTCAACGGAGCAATAAACTGAAGGAACACACTCACTGTGATATTAGTAAAATTAGAGATTTCCTATCTTTATTTTCTGTTCTTCCACAGAGCCACTTTACTGAACAGCCATTTGCTTTGGTTCCCTAACCATCAATGGAGCACTCAATGACTTCCAATGCTCTTGGTATAGCTCTCTACTTGTGTTCGCTCTTTACCACAAGCAAAACTGTAAAGCAAACACATAAATGAGGCATTTGTCTGCAGCCCCTCCTGGATTGTGTGACAGGCAGCAGAGTTGGGGTGATTCCATCAATTTGACAAACTGCTTCTTGCAGGAGAAGAGTTAATTGCTGTGGGACCAAAGCAGCCTTCAACATCCATCAACAAACCTCCTCTTTGCTCCATGGGGTTGGAGGTTGGGTGAAGCATTGAGAAAGGGAAATGAGGAGGAATGGAGTGGGCAGGGAGATGTGAGAAACGTCTGACTTTATTTGGCATGTTGGACAAACCTTCAACATAAAACAGTGCTGCCATCCACTGCAGTGTGAGTTCAGAATTTAGACACATAATTACAGATACAGTGTAGTATATCAACTTAAACATCACATACACAACATCTATTTCACAATACTGTTCAACATAGTTACACACACATGCTGTGTATGTAACTATATA
>CAEGAF010132761.1:0-13682 GCA_903067075.1 Micropoecilia bifurca
TCGCAACACCAAAACCGTGAGTGAAACAATGACTAGTGCAGATGCTATATAAAGAACTCGGGACCAATTTTTTATTATTAGACATCCATGTTTGTAGTGGACGGGTGGCAACAAAACTGTGGCGTCTATTATATGCGCCTTATGGACAAGTTTCAAAATAGGTCATTCATTGAAGGTGCGCCTTATAGTGCGGAAAATACGGTACTTTATTTTCTGTCTGCTGTGCCCCCAACACGATGTGGTAGAAAACAAATAATACATATTGCAAAACATTTGTTTCAGTGGCCAAACCTTTTCCACAGATTGACTGTTACTTTGTCCCACAGGACCTGCTGTCTGTGAACCTGCTGGAGGATCTGTCTCTGGTCGTGGTGGAGCGCCCCCTGGTGGACATCGCGGCTCAGCTCCCCGCTCCTGTGCGGCAGAAGTTGTTTGCCACCTAAACAGCGATCAAGTCGTCATGATCACAGTTATGCCTCCGGTTTGTTGGAGATATTTTGATAAAGTAAAAACTGAGAACCAGCCGCCTGTGTGTGCATTAATGTATCTGAATACGGAGGCTTAGAAGGGTCAAACACATGCAAAAACCTCCATGTCAAGACTAAAGACAAATGCATCCAGTGGATAACTTATAAAAAATCAATAGCTGTAGATTGAATTGGTTTTGATACATAACTGGTTGTTGTCACTTAACTTCAACTGTTAATTCTGTTTATTTTATTATTATTTTTATAAAAGTACATTAAAAACTAAATATGCAAAAATCACAAAAGTATTTTACTTTTGAAATTTTTCTTTGGACAAAAAGTATTTCAGTTTCTGGTTTTTGCTCTTCTAAAAAAAATAAATGCTGAATTTTTACATTGTTTTTCTAAAATAAATGTAATTGTTAAAATCCTAATAAGAAAACTCACATGACTCAGTCAGCTGAAACATATTCACAGACATTTTATTTTTGATTGAAATTATTTCACATCATAGTTATTTTTCCTGTCAAAGAGCCTTTGTATTTTAATTACAACAGCCACAGCAGCAATAATAATAATTGATAACAGTAATAATAATAACCCAGCAGGAAAAGCAGATCAATGCGACTGAAAAAGAGAGAAACGTGATGGGCGCCACTTTTCCAGCTGCAAACAAAAATCAAAACATTCAGTCTGATTTTTTCAGGTTGTGCCACATCTGGCTGCTTTTCTTCCTCACAATCTGATAAGATTTGACACAGACGTGTGTAGAAACTCGACAGATTGTCTACAATAATACAAAAAAAAAACAGATGGCAGAAGAAATGAGGACAAAGCTCCACAGGATACAGAGAAAACAGGAGAAGAGTCTCTATTCAACCATTAAACACTGAAACCTCGACACGCTGCGGCCCAGAAGGGCCCACTAGTTTACAGGAGCGGTTCTGGGAGACCCGGCTCATGCCTGCATGTTGGGAACCAAAACCAGGAGCCAGTTAGGTGAGAACATCTACTAGGCTGGGAAATCACCTTAAAGTCATATTCAATTAATTAAAATATGAACTTATCAGATTTCTAAAATAAAATAACCTTCAACTATACGTTATATTAACTGCATATTTTTGTTTTAAAATTGTTTTTGTTTGATGCAATGTCTTGATGTTTAGCTGTAAGCAGAAAAATAATCAATCAACATAAATAAAAGGTTTGAAAATGTTAATCAGTGTGAAAATAGTCTAAATAATGTGTTTCATTTAATTATAGAGCTGCTGGAGTGAATAAATATTCTAATTTATTGATTATGACCGATTATTTTCACCGATTCCTCTGTGTACTTGTTACTGGAGAATCAGCGTCCCCTGCTGGTCACAACGTGGTAGTGCAGGATAACAAGATCTGCGTGATTTTAAATTTTTGTAAAAATCTGTTTAAACTTTTCTCGACATTAAGACAGAAAATTACAAACTCGTTTCCTCTTTCTGTCAAAGCTTCATATTACATGAAATGTTGAATTTAAAGCTACGTAAAAGGATGGTTTTGTTGCGTTTTTATAATTTATTTTATCTTTCGGCCCAACTAGCTCCTGGCAGCATAAGCAAAATTAAAGAATTAAATAAACATTATTTTCTTCATCTCCCACATAAACTTCTCCAATAAAAGTGAAAAAGTGTTAAAGGATGAACTAAAGCAGTAAAATCCAAGCTGCTAAAGTGGAACCACGGTCCCACCTCTTATATGATTATCTGAACAACATTATTTAAGAAAAACGAGAAATATGTGCATTATTATTATCGTTTTAAATAAAAAATGGCCACATTAAACGAATAAAGCTGAGCTACGGTCAGATCGGCTCTCATCAACCCCCTTGAACTGGCCTTTTGGGGGATCAAATCCCTCCGTTTCAGTCGTTCGTTTTCGGGATTTAAGTGATCAAAACCCCACTTTTATCAGATTTTACAAATCTTTTTATATATTTATATATAAAATAAAAATTACAAAAAAAAAAATATTAGATGATGCAGCAACGCATACGTGCAAAAAAAAATTAAACTAGAGCAACAACAACACAGGAAACAAGACTGATTAAAGTGATTAAATCATCAGAGGAGAGCTGGAAACCGTTAAAATAATATGCATTAAAACATTTCCTTTTTTTATGATTACAGTGCACTTTGTGTGAAAAAAATAAAACAAAAAACAAGGAAAACAACCACAAACAAACGTTAAGATGAAGGCAACACAGCCTGCAGCTGAAATCAGGCTTAAGGGAAGAAAAAGGGGGATGAAGAGGCGGAAAAGGACTCCAAAAAAAGACGATTATGTACACCGGTATGTACAGGACAACCGGACCCGAACCTTTCGGACCGTTACGGGTCGGAACTGACGGCCTCGATGGCACCAAATAAATAGGAAACAAAACGTCCTGTCCTGTGGGAGCCGCCGGCAGGTCGACGCCAATAAATTAACCAGATAGAGGACGTCCGACGGGTGTTTTGATACCGGAGGGGAACAAAAAGTTCAAAACGTTGGTTCCGAGGGAATGTAGCAAAACAACTGCTCCGATCCAATATGTACACGAATGAATCCGTCCGGATCGTTTCCTCTCTTCAAAGTCGGAACAGTGTCGACAGAAGTTGGCTGGATATAGAAGTTAGTTCTTTTTGTTTTGTTTTTTCTTTTTTTGGCAAAATTGTCCTACAACAGTTTGTTTCCAGAGCCAAAAAAACAAAAAAAGTCCAAGAGGACTCAACATGACGTCACTCGGAATTTAGTGGTTTTCCTCTTCCGTCCGGATACAAACGAAAAAAAAAGAAAGAAAAGAAACAGCAGCCGCCATGTTTTCCCTCCCGAAAACAAGCGGAACACGAACGCATCCACTTCCAAATCTGAAAAAATATGTTAATTCAAGATCATAAAAAACTCAGTTTTCCTTTTTTCCGTGTGACGGACATTAGGAGTCTTTATTTTTTATTTTTTAGGAAAAACTGACAGGTCCTGACTCGGATAGAGTTCGGTCGGTCCGTTCAGGGAGCTACATCATGGATCGGTTCGGAGACTAACGGCTATTGTGCCGAGCAAAGTTTCCGCTGCAAAATGAGTTTCTCCACCAGTAAATGCACATTCAACACCATTAAATCTACACCAAGGGCGGTTCTAGATAAAATCTGATCATTTAATAGATTTTTGTTTTTGTTTTTCAAAGAGTAAATTATTGGAAAAATCTGGATTTTGATGTTGGTACGCACAGGGCCGCCATCTTGCTTTGACAAGTGTTTTACAGTTTCAATTTATTTAGATTTTTAATTTGGGGCCAAGCAAAGATTGTTTATTTACTTATGAAAAATAAAGTTATAATATTACAAGACCACAGTTGTATAATAAGAAAGGCAAAGTATTATGAGAATAAACTCATAATATAGCCATAATAAAGTCCTAATGTTAAAAAATAGTAATTTTATAACTCCTATACGAAAACATTAAATGAGGAATGATGAGCGTCTTTTGAAGTTATACTTTGCTATTGGCATCAAATTATTATCAGTAGCAGAACTTTGAAATGATTGTGCAAAGAACTGTATGTTTCAAAGAAAGACTTGCTGAACCAGTTACGTTAGATTTCGAGAACCAAAAGATTTTTTCTCATTAAAACAACTTTTTTTGTGTAATTTTACAACTTACTGTGGTAAAATTGTGTCTTTATTCTGCTGATGATATAACTATATTCTTGAAATTAAACAAAACATTTTTATAGCTTGGCTCCAATACTCAGGTGCACAAGTCACAGAATAGATGATAGAAAATATGTTCTGTTATTTGTTATTTTAATAAAAACAAGGGAGGCAAACATCTATTAATGTTAAAAAAAATCTTCCAACCCTACAGTGATTTTATCTCCATATGATTGAAGCTAAAAGTGCAACAGTTTAACATTTATTATTATATTCGTAGATAAAAATAATTATTTCTGTGAAATAAATGTAGTGTTATCTCTTTAGAATCTGTTTTAGAAGTGGAGTTGAATCCCATGGGGGTGTAATAAACTAGAGAAAGCCCTTTCCAGGTCGTAACGTCTTTTCTTCATAACCTTGATCCAGAATTACATGATAAGTTTTTAAATTTTGCATTTTTGTGACCTGGACAAAAGAGCCAGAAGCAGAATTATTCAGAGGCTGAAGACCCTCTGGACCATGGGTGGTCCTAGATGGGGGCTGACAGGGGCCAGGGTCCCTCCAGATCTGGTCAGATATCAACAGTGTTAAATTCAACATGGTAATCTAAACTTCTGGATACAAAATATAAAACTCAAAGCTGACCCTTTCCAATATAATCATATTCTATAAATTTGAGTCATGGCTTCAAGATTCAAAAGTACCTTTTGACAATAATGTTTAAAATACTTATTTTAAAATTGGTAATGTAATGTTTTATTTTTCTTTGTAGTTAATTTTTACAAAATTTAATTTCTGTCTTAATTTTTTTTAATCATTATTAATATGAAATTAATGATAAATATTTAGAAAGTACTGATCAAGTCTGGTGGTATTATCTAGAATACGAGGTGTATTTGAATGCAACGCGCCATCAGGTCAGGACTGGTGGGAGGAACTCGTCTTAGAGGGGAAACGGTTTCGGACACAACACCTGAACGTCTCCAGTGTTCATCACAGGAAGCCTCAAAACTCAGAGACCATTTAGGGCCAAGGACGGATGAAAGGGTGCAGGTCCCTGTGCAGTCTGACTAAAACAGATCCTAAAACAAGAGGGATGAAACATCCACGGAGAAATGTTGACCTTTCCTTCATGGCTGCACCCTGAAGTGGTTGAAGCTGAAGAAATCTCCTCCATAGCTGGCTGGCGGAGAGGCGCTGAGGTTCTGGTCGATGCAGTTGATGGTGGTGTGTGTGTGTGTGTGTGTGTGTGTGTGTGTGTGTGTGTGTGTGTGTGTGTGTGTGTGTGTGTGTGTGTGTGTGAGAGACCATGGATGGGGCAGGAGGCTGTGGCGGATCACCAGGCCTCTGTGTACCGGACATCAACGTCCTTCAGGTTGGGCAGTTTGGCCTGCAGAGAGAAAACAACTTAAAATCTGCTGATTGTTATTTTATTAAGTCAAGTTTATTAGCATGTAGATGTTAAATAAGAGGGTTTCCTGTGACTGAACCTTGGGGGACTCCTCATGTGACTAAGGTATGCACATTTGCAACCAGTAAATTTGTCACGTAGAAGGTGGAAAAAGTTAAAAAATAATTTACCAGGGTCTTGTTTTTCTAAGTAAACAAAGTGATTTTGTGCTTCAGAACCTTCCAAAAAAACCAACAGGATTAGATAAGGAGAAGGGATCCAAGGATTGAACCTTGAGGTCCTCCACATGTAACTTCTGCTCCAGTTGCTGGGCGTTACCTTGAGGTCTTCGTACGTGTCGGCTGTTAGCTTGGTGCTGTTCATGTTCAGGCTGCACAGGCTCTTCATGGCTGAAACACAAAAAGCAGCTCCGTCAGCTACGGCTTTGCCAGCGCGTCAGAAGATTTATCAGTGATTTCTTACAGCTCAGCGCCAGCAGGCCGGCGTCGGTGACCGGCGTCTCACACAGGTTCAGGACCTGAAGGCAGGCCAGATGCTCGGATAACAACCTCAGTCCTGCATCCCCGAACTGCGGAGCCCAAAACAAACCACAGGTGAGTCATTTCACAGCTTCGTCAGCCTCCGGTTGGTTTCGCGTCGCAGCGACTGCAGACCTGAGTGGACCAGAGGTTGAGCTGTTTGAGTGACGGCAGCTTGATGAGCTGCTCTGCGCAGGCACTGGTGACGTTGGTGAAGGCCAGGCTCAGGTTCTCCAAGTTCCCGAAGGAGCCTGAACTCAGCAGGCGGGCCAGATCGGCATCCTGCAGTGAGGAAGAGACAAAGCAAATGTTTTTATTGTCCGTCAGCCAGGAAGGAGAGTTGATTTAATAGACTGAGGGTGAACGAACCGTGGACTTGGAGGGCAGAGTCAGCCGGGTGGGACCGCCTTTTCTTTGCTACAGAGAACAAAAAGGAAAAATAGAGTTGCAAGAAGGCTGCACAGTGGCACAGTTTGTGGAGCTGTTGCCTTGCAGCAAGAAGGTTGTGGGTTCGATTCCCGGCCCCGGTCTTTCTGCATGGAGTTTGCATGTTCTCCCTGTGCATGCGTGGGTTTTCTCCGGGTTCTCCGGTTTCCTCCCACAGTCCAAAAACATGACTGTCAGGTTAATTGATCTGTCTAAATTGCCCCTAGGTGTGAGTGTGTGTGTGCCTGGTTGTTTGTCCTGTGTGTCTCTGTCAGGGTGAACGCCGCCTCTCGCCCAGAACGTTAGCTGGATATAGGAACCAGCAACCCTCCCGACCCCACAAAGGGACAAGGGTGTCAAGAAAATGGATGGATGGATGGATGGAGAGTTGCAAGGAAACAGGATAAGATTCTTTTTTAAAGCACAGAAAACCAGTAGTAGGCACATTGTTTAGTTACTCATGGCTATACCTATCTTTATCCTTAAAGACATTTAGCACACTTAGCACACTAAATTAATAATTAAAGATATACGGCTTTCAGAGGAGAGTCGGAGGAGAAACTCACCAGCTCCTTCAGCTCCCGCTGGCGGTCGCAGAGCTGCTCGTACATACGGAAGCCCACCTGCGTGCTCTGCAGGGTGGAGATGATCTGCAGCTGCGTGTCTTTGTTCTCTATGATGTTGTACTCCAGCATCAGACACAAAATCTGAGAACACAAAGACTAAATCTGTGAAACTAATGGCTTTTGTCTCAGTAGGTTTCAGTGCTTCTGGCTGATGCAGATACAAATTTAGAAAAGAAATCTGATGGATTTTCAAAGAAAAGAGATGAATAAAAATCTTAAAATGGAAAATCTAAGATGCAACACAAAAACAACATTTAGTTGCAGAATTTCAGCCAAATCAATATTGACAGCATCCAATCATCCCTCTTCAATGACCATCCCAGGAGGTCAAAGGTTGAATTTCAGCATTCATCTGGAGTTTAAGCGTCTAAAAGAAGAGTAAAAATCGTATTCTGACCTCCACCATGGTCTGGTTCCCTCGCAGGGCCAGCAGCATGCAGGGACCCAACTTGTTCTCAGCCAGAGAGAGGAGGAACTTCTTGGTTTTGTAGCAGGATCCCATCAAGATGTGGACCTGCAGGAATGGAGGGAGATTGACTCATTTTAATTGGAAAACATCAACAATGACATGAAAAACGGGCAACAAAGTTAAAAATCAATGCATTTTAGTCATAAAACTACTGTCAACAGTTCCTCACCACGAGGGAAGCATCTAACTACTGAATGAGTAGCTGTGCTTTTGGGCACAAAATGGAGCCCTTGCAGAAAATTATTCCACTTGGAGACAAAATTAATTCAGAGAAATAAGAACATTTTTTTTGCTTTTTTTTGCCAAGTTTGTGCACATAAACAATAAATTTGGATTGGATTCTCCTTTCATATTCATGAAAATGTTTTAAATATAAAAAAGGCAAAACAAAATAAATATGTAAATATTTACTTATGGAGAAATTAATTTAGAAAAACAAAGAAGAGAATTATCTTTCATCTTTGCCTGGTTTCTGCACACAAACAAGGAATTGGGAATTGATGCTCTTAATGAAAACGTTGATATGAACGTTAGAAAAAAATCAATAAATACGTGAATGTATTTGTCTTTACAAAAGAGGAGGACAGCGATTGTCTTTCTGGCAGCAGGTTTTAGTAACTCGCGCTGTGCAGCGCTGACCTGAAGATAAAAGACTAAACAGTTTGTGTCCAGGATGTGTGGGGTCTGCAAAGACGTTGTCCAATTTAATTCAACCTTTATTAAAGACACAGAACCTGGTCTGTAGTAGCGCTAAAAATATAAAACAAAACAGCATTCATAACTGTAATATTAGCATTCGTTTTGAGCCTTTGGATTGATGGCCTCACCATGCTAGCAAACAGCTCGCCGTCGTCGTCACAGGCCACGCCCCCCGGGCTGTAGAGCTGGAACCAGCCATCTTTCCCCGAGCGAACGCTGAGCAGGCAGGAGTGAACCTGACGGCCACAGAAACACAGGTGTTGCCATCTTTTCCTCCTGCGTTTTCTCTCTCTCTCTTTCTCTCTCAAACAGAGGAGCAGCGACTCACCTCCTGCCTGGGATCCTCTGCAAACCTCTGGATGACGTATTTCAGCTCCCTGTGCAGACAGAGGAACAAGCGTCAGGCCGAGTTGAAGCCACCGAGTCGGCTTTGCAAACATTGCTACTTTCAGACACTTACTTTGTGAATTTGGCATGAGCCAGAGCCCTGCAGGGAGGAGGACAGAGAGAGATGTGAGAAACAGGAGAGTTTTTTTTGTCTCAGCTGCGGTGATGAGATGCTGATGACACAAGTTCACAGGTTTCAGGAGAGCAACAAGCTCGTTATATTTTCCGACTGCTGAGAGTTAATTGTCCTCTAGAGGAAATTAGTGAAGGTTTCTGTATCACTTTGTTATTGCAGTCTGAGCTGCTGTCAACTCCCAGCACTTCAAACAGGCTGATTTCTGGGCTTTAACTAGGCCATTGTAACCTCTTGATTTTTTTTTTAGTCATTCTGTTGTAGGGCTTCAGCTGCTGGTTATTTTATTAATCGATTAATCAGTTACAAATTGGCACAGTCTGCAGATTATTTATTTAATCATAAATTTATGTTGGAAAATATTTCAAATACATAAAACAATGTAAATAAATAATTTAATTCATTTTTAAATTAGAAAAATAAACATTTTATGGGCTACAATGCAAAAAAACTATTGCACTTTAGTTGACGACCATTTCAATAATTAAATAATCACAAGATTAATTGTTTAATTGGTTTTCTTGCAGAAAACCAAATTTTCTTGTTTGAAATTCAAACTGTCAACACTCTACCAAAGCCCTCAGAGGCTGTAAAAGGGAAAAGGACACGATTAATCAATAATTATTGAAGTAATAAATGAATCACGATGAATCATTTCAGATCTACTCTGTTGTAGATTTACTGATGGTTTGAATTTATTGCTCTGTGACTGCAAGCTGCTCCAACCAGGAGCCTCCTCCATCATGCACAACAGCTTCTGTGCATCATTGCCAAACATCTCTGTTTTTTCTGAATTACATTTTTCCAGAAGTCTTTTGAGACCAGCTGCCATGTTCCGTTTGGGGAGAACATCTGTTCCAAACAACCCAGTTGTTTTCCTATCATGAACCTTTATGTTTGACATGCCAACTCTTGGGTTTTTGTTGTTTCAGCCACTCAGTCGGATAAATCAACCCTCTCCTCATGCGAGGCCAAGATGACTCATTTTATTTTGAGCTTGTTGCCCTTCCCAACGCCGCCTACAGCGCCAACGGGGCAGCAGTGGTGCAGGTGAGAAGCAGGTGCGTCCCAGCGTTGGAGAAACAACAAAATGTTCACCAGTCAACCCTAATGAAGCTCTGGGTGGGCCAGCCAACAACAGCTCTGGGCTGCTTCTGTCCAATAACAGCAGGCTCTCTGGGGGCAGGGAGGCTGGGGCCGCTGCTTCACACTCCTACGTCAGGAAACCGGCCCCCGCAGGAGCCTCTCCGAAACACGGCTGCCTCCACAGCGACTGGAGCCACAACGCACAACATGGGAGGTTAGGTCACCGCTGCACTGCTGGTGTCAGAGGGAAACTAGTGTGGCAGGATCTGACGCCAAATCAGAAATATAAAAGATTTGGATTTACAACAATTCAATTCCTTCCTACAATGACACTAAACTAGAATAACTGCATCACTTCTCTAAAACATATTTTATAAATATGCTGCCATCAGTGGTGGGGACTGCCAACTTAAAAACTAGTTGCACTAACCCAAAGGAGCTAATCATAAACATTGGTACTGCTAATTAAAGCACTATTGCACTAAATGACTAAACCTAAATATTAGTTCCACTAACTAAAAAGTTAGTTCTGCCAACTCTACAGCACAACATGAAAGCCTAGCATGAGTTATCAGGGACGGCAGAGGAGGGTTGATGGTTTGACCTCATTTGAAACCAGAATATAGCAAAATGGCTGAAAACAAGAGGCAAGGTCTTTTAATGGCCTAATCAAAGTCCAGACCTCAACCGGAGAGTTGTTTCTTCTAAAAGGTGGTTTTACAAGTTTCTTGTTTAATTCATTTCTACTAGTGACGTGAAAACAAACAGAGGTGTCTCCTTGCTGATTTTATTCAGACGTTTTTGACTCCTGAGGTGTGAATCTTTCTGGGTGAGAGCAGGAAGTGAGGATGCGAGAACTCACTCTTTCGGGAACGGGATGGGCTGCAGCAGACTGGCCAGAGCCGGTCTCCAGTCATCGTAGTCCGACCTGAGAAATCACAAAAGAAAAGCAAGAAATCCATGAGGACAATGCAAAGAGCATTTAAAAAAAAAAGACAGCAGGAAGTGAAACCCGAGCAGCACTGCGATGACGCAGATTAACAGTTGTGCTGATGTAACAGAAGCTCTTGCAGCCTCAGATTACACAGATTAAGTAACTCCGGCTTTGTCACAAATGCTACAACCCTACAAACACTGTTGCTTTTTAAGCCTGCCAGCTTAGTCACTGGGTCTACGCCTCGCTGCCGCCGCTCCACTTTCACCCTGTAATCAGCAGCCATCAGCCAGGCAGGGCGGCTCACACTCACTGGGACACTGACTGGTTTGTTGAAAGCATTTGTCACTAAAAGGAAACACTTAGTTAGTGTGTGGATGACAGAGATTTTAACATAATGTCAATTTAACAGCTCAGTGTTCAGTTCACCTTAAATGTTTACAAAGTGAAACAGGAGTCTACTCTGATTGGTCAGCTTCCTCAGGCTCCACCCACTAGAATTAACCTCTATGCTGTTTCTGAGTATTAGGACCAAGAAAACCTAAAGTATAAAATAAAATTACGACAAAACCTTGTTTTGTACAAGGCTTTAATATAACATAATATCAGAATAATGTCATATTATGACTATTTTCGTAATATTCTGACGTTATTTTTCAAAAATATTTATGACTCATTATTACGACTTTATTCTCACCGTTTTGATTTTATTCCCGTACGTCTTTATTCACTTATTATTGTGACTTTATTCTCAAAATTTTATCACTTTATTCTCATATTATGGATTCTTAACTTAAGGAATAATGGAAGGTTTTCATGTTTTAGTTGATAATCATGCTTCACAGATAAGTCTAAAATATTGATATTTGATATTGCAAAACATAATTTTGTTAGTAATGTTTTTCTATAGTCAATAAATTTCTACTTCGTATTGACATTTCTACCCAATTATAATTATTTGGCATCAAATATTTTGTTACTTTATTATCCATTATAGATGTGAAAATAATCCCATTACCAAGAAAAACTGGAACATTTATTGAAACTGTGGGAAAGATCATCAACTGTCAAAACTTTCAACTCTACTTGCCTCTCAGGAATGTACTTTTGTATTTTGGTACTAAAAAAGGCCAATTCCTGTGTCAAAAACTAATAAATTAGAAAAGGTCAAGATAACAAAAATCATATGTCTTTTAAAGCTAATCTTAAAACCCATCTATTTTACTTGAATTTCAACTCCAGCAGGATCTAGTTTCAAATTGTATGTCTGTTTTTAAACTGTAAGAGTTGTTTTTTTATTGTTATGTTGTGTTTTAATGTACAGCACTTTGTATCAGATGTGGTTGTTTTGAAGTGCCTTAAAAATAAAATTGGTATGGTTTGGTCTTAGCATTACCAGCTACGTTCTGTTCCAATAGCCCAACCCTACAGCACCGAATACTTGGGTTCAAAACAAGAACGAACTTTCAGCCGAACATGTAGAGTACAAGAACACATTAGCGTACTTCGCATTGAGAAGGTCTTTTGTTGCGTCAGACACTCGCATATGTAAACTCAAAAGGGCCAAAGTACACAAAATGTAGAAATAATACTAATAATAATAATAAAAATCATACTTCAGATATAATTTTCTGAGAACTTTTGAGTGTAGAGTTCCAGGAAGTCTAATAACATATTAAAGAAATTACTCTGAGGCCACAATCGCCATGGAAACCAGAGATTGAATTCCAGATCTTTGGTTTCCATGGCGATTGCCGCCTTTCACAGGAGGCAGGGAGGAATCAGTTGAAGCCCCGAACAAACTGTTACAAAATATGTAACAAAATATGCACCACAATAGGAATAATTCTGACCCAACAGGGTCAGAACCTTCTGATGGGCTCACATGTAAAATTATAAGTGTGAACGATGTTTTATGTAGAAGATAAGACGGGTTAAACTGAGCCCTCAGACAAAAATCAGAACTCTAATGGGAGTGATGAGAGTTTGGGTGTGTTCTCTGCAGTTTGAGGTGATTTGACAAAAAAACTGTACGTCCTACAGCAGTGGGAGTCACACTGGGTGAAAGTAGAGAAAAACACCAACGTTTTGATGTATAAACTGCTAATGTGGAGATGAAACTGAGTATGAAGGCAGTTTAAAGAAAATAAAATTTTAGGGTCAGAATCTAGATCAGTGATTCTTAACCTTTTTTGAGGTGTCGAAGCCTCCAAATTCATATGCACATTCACTGAACACTTCTGTCGTGATAAATAAAATGATTTTTTTTTCCAAATTCAACTATTGTCTAGTTATTGACCTAACTAGACAATAGTTGGACCACTTTAAGAAGATCATCAAGTCTTCTTAAAAGACAGAGTCTCTGAGAACAGTTCCTCAAAATATAGTCAGTGTTTTCAGCAAAGTTGAGTTGACTGCAGGAACGACCCAAGGTATTTCAAATTTGCCACAGTTTCAACAGGTTGGCCATCAATAGAAACTGGAACCACTTTAAGGTTTAGATCATTTAATTAGCTCTACATTCTTAAGATAATGAAAAATTAATAATAAATAATAAAGACTTTGCGGTATTCTGATTTAGTAATTATATTAGTTGTATTTCCACCTCCACACCATTAGTGGCAGTACCAACCCCGAAAAGATGCGACTAAGGAGCAGATTTAGAAGTTCACAGAAAGCTACGGAATTTGGTAAAAACTGTGAGTTTTGCTGAAGTAATTAAAGACAAAAGTTCAAATCCATACTTGGAGTGAAGCTCCTCCAATCAGGGCTCCTCCGCAGCTCTGATTGGCTAAGCAATGTAACGTGATCCTCTGATTGGCTAAGCAATGTAACGTGATCCTCTGATTGGCTAAGCA
>CAEGAF010132771.1:0-13046 GCA_903067075.1 Micropoecilia bifurca
AAACGCACTGAATTGCGCAACACCTTGTTGAAACAATAATTACCGAGATGATTAATTTTAACATGTTTCGTTGATTTGTTTTTAATCATTATTATTTTTTAATGAAGCTAAAAACGTTTAGGATCTTAGTGAATATCAGAAGAGGACGTTCTGGTCTCAGCGTCCTGCGGCTATCAGTCTGTCACCTGCTGCCGAGATCGACTCAAAACCTTTCGATCGCTATCGACGTAATGAGCAGCCCTGATCTACAAGAACTCCTTTAAGAATCTTAAAAAATTAGCTACAAAAGTATTTACCTGAAGTAATTTTTAATTAAATTGAATTAAATTGAGAATGAGCAGCACAACGGTATTTCCATTACTGCACCTGGACCATAAAACCCCCTCAGAAAACTATCAAACAATGTAACAATGCTCTACTTTTCTCACGTTGATTGGAGTGGAGCAGCTCAACATTTTCCTGCTCACATGTTTGTTAAACTCTGAAACCAAAGTGGATGACTTATAAAGAGGAAATGAATTGTATAGAAACCGCGCTCAGCCGGCCCGTTCTCCTTTCGAATGCACGCAGAGCTGGATCTTCACAAAATTTCAACACAAGCAAAAACTTTTTTTTTTCCTTCGTCTTCAGCGCAGCATGCTTACGTCTCACCTTATCTGAGTCCAGCTACACAACACCATACATCATCCGCTGGCATCTGACGAGTTGAGGCTCAATAGCGTGAAGTCACAGCCGCCTGCTGTTTCCTTTGGCAGGAGTCGCCCTGTGCAGCCGTGACCTTCAGCTCTTTTGGAGTTTTCCTTCAAAGGGGAAAAACAAGAAAGCCCGGTGAAAACCAAGATAACATTAATCACACCGCAAATGTTAGCGTGACATGGTTCAGATTCATTTGCATAATAAATGTAATAGGTCAGAGCCTGTGAAGCCATGTTTTAATGGATGACCTACTGCATTCTCAGAGGGAAAAAGAAAAGCCAGAGTGTGCTGCAGCTCCACGGACCACCAGTGGGTGTCAGTCTTTCCCTTGCATTAGCATTAATGGGGATTTGTCTTTGCTTTGTTGTGTCGCTGTGGAGTCTGCTGCCTCTCCTGTAGCCGCCACTTGTTTTGTATCAGACATATGGAGCTGAAATGACTTTGATTATGTGATGGAGGGGAAAAATAGACATTAAACATTCAAATAGCTGAAACTGGCTGGCCTATAAATCAAGGGCGTTATATGATCAGTCGAATCCCAGCAGGGACTTTTCCCGTTTCTGTGATCAGTGTTGTAGTTTAGAAACATGTTTGATAGGCTAGGCCCTTCTCTTTGTGATTTACCTTTTGATTTGCCTCTTTGTTTCGTTCTTATAGGAATGTTTCTAGGGAATCAAAGGAAGGACGCTGACCGGTCTGACTTCCTTTCTCTCTCATGTGTATGTGTGCATACGGAGCTGCTTAAAAAGATCTTTGATGACCAGGCTGAATGTTTTTGTTTTTCTTTTGAATTTCGAACAAGATTCAGTGTTTGCATCAGTGGTCACTGATTAGACCTCGCCATGATCTGTTCTTACACTCGGATGAAAAAGGTCAGCCTTTTCAACCTTCTTTGTCTCCTTCGTTTGCAGACATTCGCTCATTGTCTTGCCATTTCTGGTTTCGCTCCGTCTGTCTGTCTGGCATTAACATACAGAACAGCTGTGTGATTAGTGTAAACCAGGTGGATTCCCCTTCCCCTCACAGACTGTCTGATTGGCCTTCAGACCCCTTTCCGCTGCTCTCGCAGGAGGCTCTTATATTACCCATGATTGCTGCGGTGCTGTTTTCCGCAGGAGAAGAATTGGGTTGGCCTTTTTTTGTTCATTCGTTTTTTTTCTGAATTGGGTCCATAAACTCTTGCGGACCAGAAGCAGTCGGGCCGATTTCGCAGTGGGGCAGGTTTCTTCTGAGTCTCGTTCTCAATCAAATTCAGCCTGACAGGATTCATCGGCTGTGATTAATCGTCACTTTTTGAAATGGCTACTCCATTTCTCCCTTCTTACTTCCCTCCAATAGCGCGGGGTCCTCAGCTGACCTCTAATTCGTCTTGTTTGTCACCATTTCTCTTCATCTGCTGTCATTCCGGAGACATTTTTGTGATCACATTCTTCCTGTGATTTAATAGACAGCAAAGGACCAAACCAAAAAAGATTTCACGATCTCTGAGGTCCTGAATGCTCTTCTTTTTTTTGCTTTTTTTCAAGTTGGCTAGCTGTTTGTTATTTCTGCTCCATCTCCACTTTGCAAATAATCTAATTTTTTTAATGGATTAGCTGTTTGGCAAGTAATCGTATTGTTAAAAGATATATGCAGAAAAACAAGAGGAAATAATTCAGTTCATTTATGTAATGCCAGTTCGCAGCAAATGTCAGTCTCCATTAAATAGAAATACTATGTAACTGAATATAAGCAAAGTGTATTTATGTTCACTGTAGGATAAAGAATAGAAAAAGATAATAAAAATTTAGACAAGAGTCTAAAATGACACTAAATGAAATAATTGCTGTTCTAATGTGTCGTCTTCTTCATTGTGTGAAGAAGACGACCTCAGCTGCTTTTTAATTGACAGGGACTGGATTCCCAGGTGTTGATGTCACAGATAGTGGTGATAAATCCGCTGACTTAAACATCCAGTGCAGCCATTGGCTTGCCAAATTACTGAGGCACGATTTAACAGAGGAGCCTATAAAACTGAGATATTGCTGGATCAATGGTTCTGTTTTATATTCATTTAGCTGGAGAAAATGGCCATTAAATCCTTTTTTTTTTTTTTTTTTTTGGGAACTCCAACAGGCACTAAATTAACTTAGACAATTTATGAAACTCGGAATAACCGAGATAAAAAAAATAAAAGAAAAAAAACAGTGGAGCTGGATGGACCAGTGGATGTACACAGAGTAGGAAAAGACTAGGGCCCAGAACTGAAGCTTGAGGAACCCCACAAGATGAGGCTTTCTGATGCAAACTTCACGTTACACAAATTTGATACAATAACACAAAAAATAAATCTAAACCTAATTGGAAAAATTCCCAGACTGAGAAAAAGTAGTTCAGAATAATCCAAACCAATCTAACTGTAAGATTTATCAAACAGAAAGGGCATCACATTGATATGAACAGATGTTACCTTATTTTACCTGGAGTATCTTTCTTTCTTTAGGTAAAGACAAATACAATCCATCAGGTTTAAACTCATTAGCAGCATAAATCATAGAGTGTCTGAATCACGATAGAAAGAAAAAGGTGATGCACTTTCCAGCACTGAAAAACCAATCGAGGACGAAAGAGAAGTGAGTTCTGGTTCTGAAGAGAATAAGGTGTCAGTCAGTTATGTAGTTCAGAACCGACTGACACCTTATTTTGTATGAGCTCTGACTGAACTGGCCTCTCCACATTTCCCATGTGTTTGTTGACTCCTGACTAAAAGCCAAGTCTGCTCTGCCTGCTGAGTTTACAACAACAACAAAAAGAAACGGTGCAAGGTAGCTGGTCGTTGGTTCAGAGTCCTGAAACAGGTTTGTTCGAAGCGTTTCAAAGCAGCCATTCAGCAGGCTTGAGTGGGACAAAGTGGCTCAGGTGGGGACCTTGGACTTTTAGCTTTTACACACTGAGAGCATTAAATAACAGTCAGGAAAGTTACAGACACAGAGAGCAAATATGTCCTCCATCTACTTAATGCCCCCGACTGTCTTTTTTCAAACCGCGTCTCGTTTCATAAATAGAAGGTTCATTTTTTCCAGCAATCTGAACTGTAATAAATAGCAAAATCATCTTAAATGATGATGTAAATTTTTAATAGATTTCCTGACTTAGTTTTTGCGCATTAATGTCTTTACTAGATTGCTGCAGCAAATGTGCCCAGTTTACCAGAAGTGTTTTGTGAATGTAATAACTTTATTATTAATGATGAACTAATCAATCAGCTATTACAAGTAATCAATGCTATTACAAGTAGTCAAAGTCACAACAAAACACAGTTGAACATTTGATTTTGGAAAGCAAAAATACCTATGTTGTACATTTAAAATCAACATCTTGTGTAGTTGTTTTAGAGATGCAAATGCCTAAATAGCTACCGGTCCACCATTTTGGATGTCAAAGTTGCGACGCAGAGGTGCAACATTCAAACCCTTATATTCACTTTGGCTGAGCCCCCACTTCCTAGAGGGGCGGAGGGTGCAGTGCAAGTATTGGAGTTGATGACAGCAACATTTAGCCACGACACCTGACAAAATCGTCTGCAAAATGTGCACTTCGTCTCACATGCAATTATTTGTGCTCTTTCTACCATTACTGTCCACAGCTTCTAGGCTCCACAGATGAATGTGTCACAGCCGACCATAAAGAGCTGTGGTCAGAGGCAGACTGTTGGGAGAGAAACCTATTCACCCTATATCTTCGTCCCACATCTTAGACCCCCTGACATCCCAACCCACTCACCAGAACCTCCTAGATTACTCTGTGGCCCTTACTTTTCCACTCGTCCCACTCTTGGTCTTTACTGCTACTCTTTAAAACTTTTAAACTTCACCAGCAACTTAACAGGCATGCTTTTTTTACTTTAACATTTACCACAGAACAACATATTTTTTGTCTGTATAAATGTGCAATTTTGATGCTTTTGGTGAGTCTGATGTAGTCTTTCAAGTCGCATCTTAATAATGCCACAAATTCCAAACCATAACCGAGTTTTAATTAAAAAAACTCTCAAAACTATAAATACACCTTACTAACAAAGTTGCAATACTACATACAGGTGTTTGAGGATGCTAAAGGCTGAAGCATCTAATTTTTAAGGATCCTATAGCCTCGCTCGTCTAATTTGATTACAAATCATTGATTACAAATCAATGATTACAGACAGAAGTCTGACTGAGCTGAGGTCAGGAAAAAAAATCAGATATCAGCCTTACAACTCAGACAACATACAACCCAAAAATAGGGTCAACTACCATCAAACTTCCTTCAAGTGCTATCTGCAGGTGGTGGGAAAACGCTATAATAATGCTACTTAATACCATCATACATTAAGCCTGTGCTTGGTCTACACCAACAAAGGTTTGCTCACTTTGGTTGTGCTGAATGCTAGGGTGGCCTTCCAATCCGTTACCTTTTCATGACTACTTTGTGAAGAGCAATAGTCCTTCATCACCAGACATTCAAGCAATTTTTAAATATGGAGAAAAAAATAAATTCAGATATTTCAGCAAAAGTAGCGTTCTGTGTACTAACACAGTAACACACAAAATTGCAGTGCAGTGATGAATTGTGGGTAATATACTTCACCAAAGTCCTCCTGGATGTGGGCTTAACAGAAGTGTGGAAATAGGACTCAAAAGGGGGCGGGGTAAAAGATGGATGAGGAAAACAGTGACACACTAACATGAACGCGCATTTGAAGGGCGGAACGAGGGTAGAAGTGCAAGTTCTGGGACTGGAGCTACATGAATTATCACGGGGCCAATATTGGTAGTAAAAACTCTTTTATAGTTGTGAGATTTATAGAAATTGAATGAGACTATGTCTTTTTTCTCAGAGGTTGCCCAAAGCAGAATGTATAAATCCCATGTATCGCCAAAGGAATCAGTTTAATAAAGTTTATTAAACTCTCTTGATCGTCAAATTTCCATTCTGATGGAAAGCTTGCTGCATATTTTTGAGTCTCCAAAATACACATAAGCGTCGGGTCTCCTCTCCTCGCCCTCTTTGTTTGCCATCGTTTTCTCTCCCCTCGTTTCCCGCCTCAGTCCCCGCTGAGCCACCTCAGACTGCTGTGAATGAACGGTGTCTTTACTGAGCTTAGAGACAATCAATCAGCCGAGAGCTGTCTCCAGCGGCTGGTTGTCTCCGTCAGACGGGTCCGGAGGGGGCCGAGGGCGTTGAGGGGCTCCGGTGGCATCGGGTGGGGGCGATATCTCTCAATGCATCCGTCTCGCACAGTTGGGTCTCGAGGTGCGAAAGTGCGACTGAAAGTTGGACTCCAGTTGCTAAACTAATCCCTGGAGATAATTACACCTTGCTGCTTTTAATTCCCTCGCTTGCCATTTTTCTGTCAGACGCTCATAAACAAATAATTTACTGCATGTCTTCATTTGTTTACTTTATATTTCATGAGTACACCGATGGAACGCCGTATGGTGCAGCCGTCTTTAGCTTGGTTGTTTATTAGCGGTACAGACATTGAGAAATGTGAAGATGTGTAACAAGTACAAAAAGTAATTAGTCTTTTACTACGGTTACCTAACTTCACACTTAGCGTGTCTTGGTCGGGGGGGAAATCGTATTAATATTAAAGAAAAAGAAATATTTTAGCAGAATAGCTGGAGGCAGAATTATTACTGCACCTGCCATTTCCTTTAAAATAAAAGTAGCTAAGGATTGTTTCAGTTTCTGCTTAACTTTTCTTTCAGATTCTTCAATGTTTCTAGAAACATGGTATTTTTTGTGGCTCTTCTGTCTTGAACATAAAAAGATGAGCTGCCTTTGTGCTTCCTCATAAAGTAGATATAGATGTTTTTCACAACTGAGAGTTTACAATAACTATGTCTAAAATTTACATTATTTAAAAACAATAATTGAGGACTAACTTATTGTAAAGGTCTTGTTGTTGTATGACCAAAAGCTTAAAATTTAAAGCATATGTCTTGCCTTCTCACCCTCTAAGACTCAAAAATGGTTTTGTGAGTCTCTTCCAAAGGCTCTCCTCGATAGAATGAGACTATGTATGGCACCATAAGTTCTTTTCAACACCAAGACATTTAAAATTTAACAAAGCTGAAAAGAGAGTCGGCTAGAAGCCGTGGCCAATCCAGAGGGACGGTGCAAAGAGGATTGGTGAGAGATCCTCTTTACTGCTCAAACGTTACAAGTTGTTCTGCTAATGGCCGTCCTGTTGACAAAAGACAGTTCCAAGGGTGATGCAACTGTGCTTTTGTTAAAAAAAAAAAAGCTGTTGTTTGTTATTGTAGGATTTCTACTTCTAAATAAATCTTTTCAAATAAATAGTTGGAATTCTTTGAAAATGACTGAATGTGTGCAATACTGTAATCACACAGGACTGTTTGGATGCAATGTCTGGTTGCCTCTAAACTCTGCTTGTCGATAATATATTTGGCCTGTTGGACAGACTTTCATCCACTGACTTGATGTGTTTTTGGTGGCTCTGCTGCTAAAGCTAAAAAAAAAGTGAGGACATTTTGATGAAAGCTAAGAGTCAAAGAGATTTATTTAAACATAATTGATGTCATCATTGGAATATTCATCAAAAGTGAAGCAATATTACGTTTTCCTGATGTGGTGTGCCCCTGTCTTTTATACATTTATACCAAGTGTGCCAAGTAATGGGACAGCCAATTGGGATTCATTCTTTAAGGTAGCAAATAAACTGTTTTACTCTACATTTTAGCAGAAATGCATGTTTGAAATCACCATATTTGACCTTTTCTGTTGCAGGTTGATACATGGAGGCCAGTTTCTGAACGGTCTGGCCGGGCCAACCATAATGAGCGCCGGGCCGTACCTGTCCACCACGTGGTTCGCCCCCGACCAGAGAGCAACGGCGACAGCCGTGGCCTCTCTGTTCTCCTACCTGGGAGGCGCTGCGTCGTTCATAGTGGGCCCTCTCATCGTTCCAGCTCCGAACGACTCCCAGACGGGCGCCGCGACCGCCGCGCCGCCGTCCACCGACTTCATCCGGAACAGAATCCAGCTGGTTTTGTATGCAGGTACGGGGTGGAGAGCGATAAGCTCGGGAAGGCACGCGCGATCGATGGCACATTATTTCGACATTGTGTCTGCGCCGTCAGGGGACAGAAATACAATCAGGCAACAGGGTTGCAAGAATCTTACACAAACGCCAAGAGCTCCAGCTATAATCCTCATAACTGTGCCTCTGAAAAATAGCTTGCTGAGACTGTTATGCTTAACTGATTCAGAAAATTAAAAGCATGATGAAAAGAGAAACAAGCGTGCTGTAATAGACTGAAGCAGCGGCTTTGTTTAATCTAAGGTATTGCTATTAATTTTTGAAGGACACAGCAGACATAATTTATCAATTGGAAGTTCTTGAAGGTCATGAAAAGGAAAGAAAGATTTCCTACTTGAGGCCCAACAGGGAAATATTCGTAGTTCACTTCAGTGAAAGAGTGAAAAGAAACTGTAAGAAGTCCCATCTGTAATATGTCTGTAGCTACGTAGGGAGAAAAACAAACATGTGGATGAAGGCTAATTGATGAGACGAGATCAGTGTTAGACGTTTGGCCAACCAAAAAATCTGACCGCTGCACGTCGTCCTGAGCAAGAGATGGTCAATCAGTCAAAGTCGAGCTGCAGTTTCAGTCCAGATAACAGAGCAGGAAAATGTGACCCCATTTCCAAGGTTTTCATGGGAGTCTGACCACCTCAATCTTTTCACCAAAAGAAAAAATTTGATTTGTGCCACTTCATATGTGATGCTAAACTGGATACGTATTGGATTGGTCTGCAGTCAGAACAGCCAAATCGCATTTAATCCGACTTTTACGTCATTGACATGCGTCATAAATCTGCACCAGAAGAAGCCAGATGTGGCAAGTCCATCCCAGTAATAAAACTGAACGACGATGAAGCGCATCGTGTCGCAGTCCCATCACTCTGGGCTCTGACTCCACATCCAAACAGATTTCACTACAGTGGCTGATGCTCCACTAAAGGCCGTTGCTGTTAGTTGTGCTTTCTGTTTATTAGTGTCCGTCGTCTCGTGTGATGGTGCTGTTGACTCCTATTGCTATAATATTGATCTGTAGATGGCAGCATCCATCATTACTTCTGTAAACGATGCCCTCCTGGAAACGTCCATGTTCTCCTGCGGATGTCAGTCGCTTTGGGGTCGTAAACCGTTCACACACAAAAGTCATATTACGTTCGCACCTTTGGTAAATATGAGCAAAATCAAAGTTTTGCAAAAAATTGGAATTGAGCATCGAGATCTGCTGTGTGAATGTAGCATTTGACTTGTGCTTTATAGACAAGAGGCTTCACTTGAATAGCTTGTCTGACACTCAAGCACTATAAACGGTCTTTCTCTGGTGTGATCAGTCGTAAAAGCAAGTAGCAGACTGCAGCTCTGACAGGCGACTCCTATATTTTCCTACGAAGGGGTGCGCTTGATTTATTAGCCGGTGACATTCATGGACTTAATGATTTGTAGCGATCTGGTTTTGTTTGATGCAGAGTAATGATAAGTCTGAAGTCTCTCCAGCTGAACACTAAGTTAAATGACTCCAGATCATTTTGAGACAAAACTTACATCTTATTCTGTCACTCTTCAGCTTGCACTTCAGTTCACTTATGACTTATCAGAATAACAGTTGATCTTAGTTGTCGAACAATGCAGTCAAGATCATTCTATTATTCAGAATTTTCAAGTTTTCTGTCTAAGGAAAGTTTTAAGCAGCAAGTATAAAGTTAAAGTTGGAAGAACAGCAAAAAATGCTAATTGAGAGAAGGTAAACAATGTAGCAGAGCGAGGATAAGTGTTCAATTTTTCCTGCCTGTAGCAACAAAACTCCAGGAAACTCAGGATAACTTTGGCTGCTTTAGCTGTAAGGAAAGTTTCAAACCTGGTCTTAGCTGGTCATGACTTTGTCACTTGAACTTGTGGAAAAAGGACTTGTTAGCTAGGGATGTGCCAAAAAGTTGAACCGCGTACTTAAATGAGAAGCAGGAGTTTTTACTTGTTTTAAAAAAATAATAATAATAATAAGTAATGCATCCATGTTTTTTCCCCTGGTTACAGGTTTATATTACTTTGTGTTGGGTTATCACCACAGGTGTTTGATTCGATACCGATATTGCAGCTTTGAATATTGAATCGCTTCAACATCAGCACTAACTATGCTTACTTTTATTACGTATTTTGTAGCGTGGCATGTTAGAAAAGCCTAGTTACTCAAACAGAAAACAATAGTCAACAACAATATATATAAACTGATCGATTATTATTAACCAGTTGGGCTGTGTGTGGGATACCGTCACTGCTGAACAGAAATTTGAACCGGACTAAAAGCTGAATGTTTATATCAGAGGTTTTAGATGCAGGTCAAGATGGGACGCTGATATTGGACCATTTTCTGATGTCAATATTAGATCGGTACAACCTTAGCTATCACATAAAAGCCCAATAAAGTTAGTCGATGTTTGAATGATAAAAACTTCAAAGTGTGGGACTACTTTTCCTTTCTGCTGTCAAAAAAAACAAAAACAAACAAAAAACCTTACATTTCACCCTTTCCTCCACGTTACAGTGACAGAAAAGTAACATGGCAGTGCAGTTTTTCCGTCCTTCTTAATCCCAAAAGCGTAAACCAGATTACGTCCCCAAGAGAAGCGGGTTGTAGTGTCAACCAGACGACATTGTCAGACACTTTAATTTCACTGTTATGCCTTCTAGTCTACAATTTTATCTCAGTGAAGAGTCTTCAGAGGACTCTTCAGAGATGACATGTTGACCTTTTAAAGAAAGAAAAAAAAAGTCACATTGTTGAGTGTTTTACTGTATCTGTGAAACTAACTCTCAGCGTCTCTGTGCTGTGGCAGAGTTGGCGGCGATCGGGCTGTTTTTTGTAGCCGTCCTGCTCTACTTCCCGTCGCGCCCGCCTGTGCCCCCCAGTGTGGCCGCGGCCAGCCAGAGGCTCAGCTACAGGAGCAGCATCTGCAGACTCCTCAGGTAAAACGGCAAACACAGACCTACCCACACATCGTCTGCAAAATCTCCTAACCCTGAGTCTGTGATTGTTGAGATCCATTTCCACAGAAAACTGCTTTTCCACTGCTGTAATGTTTCATGGCCTCATTTCAGTCAGGAGTCGGTGGGTGATGTTTTCACAGAAGCTTCAAAGTTTTGTCTCCGGAGTCTGGCTTCTCACTTGCAGAAAAGAGCCAGTCCGGCAGTGGATGGCGGCCATTGTTACCAAATCAAAGCTGTCGTCAGAGAACCTCCCCTGGCCTCCCTCTAGATTCTTAACAGATGATAAAATAGTCGCTGTTTTCATATAAGCGTTACTCCCAAGAGACGCGCCTAATGCTCAGACAGAGATGGTCTATTAAGACAAGGCCCTGGAAGTCAGTGGCATCTATTTGTTGTTTGTCTATTTCCACCCACAAGAGACTCAAAGAGGAGGTAAAATTGAATCACACTTTATTATAATCCTCTGCACCGCCCCCTTCCTACCCTCACCCCTCTCCCGTCTCTTCACACCATCACACTTTCCATCAAGGCCAAGTTTATCCCCCTGGGCCACCAGGAAGCAGCAGCGCCTGAGAATCGGTGCTCGGCTTGTTAAGAAATGACGCCCGCAGCAGCGGCCAGGGAATAAAGGCTGGAGAGGGAAGAAGAGAAGCCGGGCCACGGCAGTCGGGGAGTTGGCTTAACTTTTCTTGGCTGCATTTGTTCTCCTTGAGTAAGAAATCACTCCACTGTGGCGCCTGGATTTGTGACCAGCTCAGAGAGGCTCAGACCGAAGATGATGCTGTTGATAGATGACAGAGACCAAGCAGATAGAAACCCAGGGGGGATGGTTCTGGACAGGGATGTACATGTTTATATGAGGTTACAAATGGGAACTCGAGGTTCTGCTGCAGTCATGATGGGTGGCCTGCCCATGCTGATTTTAGCTGATAACCTTTTTTTTTTTGTTTTTTTTTTTTTGCAACTGGCATTGTCAGTCGGCAAATGGATTAGCGCATCCATAATTTCTACCTCCTAAATGTTTTCAAGTTTGCTTCATTACATCCACAAACTCCACTGCAGTCTATAATGGACATTTTGTAATTAAAAAACTAAAAAAAAAGACAAACAGTAGCGGAAAAAAATAGCCAAGATTTTTCTGTTGTTAAAATTGAGTCTAAAAGTTGTTCATTTCTTTGTATTTTGCCACATTTTCACTAAATCTAAACCTGTAGGTTGTGACATAATCTAAATCTTTATCTGTTCTTGTGTAGCTGAGGTTCAGTCAGATTTGATTGAGGCTTTTTATGAAGGTGTCATTACTAGTTTGATACATGTGGGGGGATTCATTCATGTTTGCAAAATAGCAAAAGCTCATTGGATCCATTTTTTCCATCTAACATGGATTTAAATTTAACCAGGATTATTTGTTTTGCACCTGCATTAAGAAGAATATTTTGGTCCAGCTTCATTTGTTGCACACTTTGATAAAACTATCATTGTTTTCTTTCAATAATTGCTTTCCTTTTGCCACTTTTGCATAACATTAACATTAGCACAACTTCTGCTGGTTTGAGATCTCTGTCAACTCCTCTTGACAGAGATCAAGAGATGGTTTGGTTCATCCTGCACTTGTGCATATTTGCGTTTTAAGTCCATTTCCAGCCAGTCAAAAAGTTGGACATAAACGACCGTTAATTCACGATAAATATTTTCCTTGGCCATCCGTGGCGGGAGAGCTGTCCAACCGCTGGAGTTACCGTTGTTTGAATCTTGTAATGAAAAAATGTAGGAGTGAACATGGTACCTTTGAAGGCAGGTGCCTCACAGCAGATCACTTAGTATTCCTGACACCTTCTCACTGATGTATCTGCCCATCCATTTAGCCTGTCAAGATCTAAGCACACGCTAATGATCTTCAGCTTGATGCGAGCCTCCAGTCGCTCACATCTGCTTCCACAGCAGCCGCCTAATTAAAACCCTGGTTGTGTCTTCGCATTGTGTGTGTGTGTGTGTATATATATATATATATATATATATATATATATATATATATATATATATATATATATATAAGCCACAATGTGTTAATCATTGTTTTTACAGTGATGTCATACTGATTGGTTTGCTGTTTGCATGTCAAACAGCAAGCGAAGGCGATCAAATTGTATTTTGTGTAGTCAAACCACAAACTACAGTGATGTCACTGCTTAGAGTATAACACAAATTACTTTTTTTTTGTTTTTCTTACAAATACAAATCAGAAACATATGACAAACATTGCTATCCATTACCTTGTAGCCCCTGATTAAAACTGGGTGTC
>CAEGAF010132794.1:0-10393 GCA_903067075.1 Micropoecilia bifurca
TCCACACACACACACACACACACACACACACACACACACACACACACACACACACACACACACACACACACACACACGTATACACACACACACATGTACGCAGGCACACGTTTGCTCACTCCAGCTGTCTTTTTTCTCTCTCTCTCTCCTCCTTCCATTCCAGGCGCCTGGCTGAAGTCTGAGGAGACGGTGGCGTTGAAAACTAAGAGAGCCGACTTTGCTGCCGCCTTCTTGCGCGGCAGGATGGTGGTTGCAGGTGGACTTGGTAAGACGGAAGCAGAAGCTCTACTGCTCAGCTATCAACAAAATCACCAAACCATGATTGTATGGAGTTACCATGAATCAATAACTTTTGACATAATTACTCAGATGTGTCAATTTGTTAAAACTGGAAATAAATACAGAAATAATTGATTAAATATCAATACATGTGCATTGAATACATTGAATGTTTCAATTTAAATCCAGATCAAATTATGTTGGAATTGAACCTGGTTCTATCGTTTTGCAAACAGAACAGTGCAAGGTTTTTAATTTATTCCCTTTCCATCTTGATGACACTGCATTCTGTGTTTACCTGTGTTCTCTTTGACTCATATTAAAATTGGTTTGATGTTCTAAAACATAAAAGTGTGACAAAACAACAGGAAGGGAGTGGAGACTTTTGCACACTACTGTACTGGAACAGACTGAGTCAGAATCTGCAGTAGCTGAAGAAACATTTTTTTGTCATGAATAAAGTCTCCTTTTTAATTATTAAATTGTATTGAACAGCAATAAGCTGATAATTAGACTCTATTTGTTCAGCCTTAAACATAGAGCTGAGGTAACATCCTGTTTAACCCTGTTTACATGTATTGCAGGCAGAATTCACACATTGCATCATTTGACTCAGGAAGGTGGATAAAGTCAAAACAGCAAAAGAGCTGCGACACAGCTTCCTCCAAACCTTCACAATAAGAGCCTCAAGTCAAATATGCTGCACTCTAATTTTCAAGTAATTTTCAACATTTTAAAACTAGTTTAAATGGATTACAGCCTCCTCTCCTAAACTCATAACCATCATGAATTTAAATACAAAATCATGAATAATAATTAGATGGGTTTTTGTTGCTTTTCTTAGCAGATATGGACGCATTAATAAGCGTTTGTCTCTACGTTTCTCCTGTAGGTCACGAACCCTCGGCGTTGGACACGGTGGAGGCGTTTAACCCTCAGAAAAAGAAGTGGGAACGTTTGGCTCCCATGAACTTCCCCAGATGCTCTGCCTCTTCCATTGTCATCAGAGATCGCCTCCTGGTGGTGGGAGGAGTTAACCAGGTTAAAAACTACTCCACACACTACACTCCTTGTGTGTATGTTAAAGGGATCTTCCTGATTTATTTTTTTAAGCAATGTTTTGTGAAGGTCTTACCAGTAGAGGTTCCCGTGTCTCGAGTAAGAAGACACTTTGGAAAAGTGAGGAAGTCTCACAGAGCAGGAAGGCCAACAGCCGCGAGGATTAAAGCCATTTATTGCAACACAAATTGAAAACCTTAGCAGAAGCTTTGTGATTTAGCCGGTTTCTGACTCCAACCAAACAGTAAAAGAGAAAATGTCATAAAACTTCAGCAAGAACAGCTAAACTTTAACCAGATGCAGTATTTTCAATAGTGTGACTTGAAGAAAGACATGAAGTGAAGAAAACTGAGTGTTATAGATTTTTGTAATGATGTGCAAACTTGAACATTTTGCACACACGGTACTATTTTACAACTGAATTGTAAAATAGACTGTTGGAATAATTCATCTTACTAAACATTACATCAATGTTTTCATCATTATTTAACATTAGATACACACAGAATTGGCTGAAAATGTCACCTTTCTCCCAGCAGAGCATAAAATCTTCATCATAATAAGCCCAGGATTTATAGTTCAGGTATTTATTTTTTCTTAAGCCCAGGATTTATAGTTCAGGTATTTATTTTTTCTTATTCTGCGATGTCTTCTTTGGTAGATCGGTCAACTTTGGTTATTTTAAAATGTTTTTTTAATCGTATTAATTTGAACACAGACGTTGCTGAAGAATGTTATTTGAAAACTAAAAATGCTGAAAGAATCTCAGATGAATACAAATATTTCTCGGAGCAAGGCTGAAGCAGAAAGAAGACTTCATGTCCTGACTCAGCCGTTTTGCTCCTAACAGGAGACATTGTCTGCTGCACGCCTCTTTTCTGGATTTCTGGACATCTGATGTGATGCAACGCTGTACATAATTTCAATATTTCTACTTATTTCTGTCATTATTATTAAGCTTTTTTTTAACCTTTTGTTTTATCTGCATTTTGTCCTCTTGAGTTGTCGCTGTAAGCAGAACAGCTGAGGCAGAATGCGGCTGTGGTTTGGCGAAAGCTTCTGGCATTAGTTGAGTTTGAAGACATTGCTCTGCTCCAAGAGGACAGATTGTTCTGTTTAATGCTTGTTCAGAGAGGCTTAAATTCAGTTTGCAGAAGAAAGGAAACAAAATGGAAAACAGCAGGTGAGCAGCAATTACCTCCCAAAATATCATTATGAATTACTACAGAGAGTTAAGATAGATTTTACAGAACCAAAGTCATATTTGCTGATCATTTTTGACTTTTTTTGTCATGCTGATCAGCTCCTCCTTATAAACTTTCCTTTATGGTCATTGAGAGTGCAAGGTTTCCCCCAGTATATTATAAGCCTGGCGGCCCGCCAGGCATTTCTAGCCCCGCTGCCAGGCTAAGCGTTGTCCCGTTTCAGCTGTTTGGGATTCTCCTTGGTAATTTCCCCTCAGAGAGCAGAATCCGCGCTTTCTGATTGGCTGCCTGTCACATTCAGCGTTAAGCTCCCAACACCCCCCTCCCTCCCCCCGACTGCCGGGCTTAGCAAGTTTTCTGGGGGAAACCCTGGAGTGTTTTTCAAAATTAAATAGGATTGTTTAGAAAGTAGTTAAAACATATTAATTAAGTTGTTTTTATGATCTTTAATTGAATATTTTGTGATTATTGCTTTCATTTTGCTTACTTTTTTCCATGTGGGTTTTAATTTTGCTAGTTTAACCTGATGCCAGAAGATCTGAGTCTCAATAAGGACATTATTAACATGCAGTACCTTAGAAAAGCATGTTTCTTCATTTTGTCAAATTCCAACTCCCCACATTCAGGGCCTGCCCCAGCCTGTTTGACGCATCTTAATTTATGATGATTTCATGTGATTTACAGTGCAAATCTTTACAGTTGCATGTTACGTTGTGTTAGCATGTAAAAGCGGGATGCAATATGAAAACGTTTGTTAGGTGGGAATTTACAATGGCCACGATGAACAGGCTGGAGTCAACACTGGAGCATTTACCTACAGACCCATTTTAAGAAATTAGAATATTATAGAAAAGTTCATTTATTTATTTAACTAAAATCAGCTACTGTGCTATGTAGGTTAATTCCATACATATTCATGTTTCCAATTACTTATTGTTGTTCAAATTAACTATTTATTTATATATATATATATATATATAGCCTATATATAATTTTTGTTCAAATTAACAAATATATATATGTATGAAAATAAAAAAATATGAAAGTCATCATAATTCAATGATGATTTTCTGCTTCTGAAATTAGATTATTACATCAGAGCAATAATAAGAAAGAATCTTAAACAGATTCAAAAGTTTACAATTATTTTAAATACGTGTTCATCTATACGTGTTCACGTATTGGAATTTATTGAATACTGATTTAAAATATATATTATAGCAACATTAAATATATTTGTTTTTCGGTATAACTTAGAAACTTTGAAAAAGTAGCTGAGAAAAATGTGTGTCGCTACGAAACGTCTTTCGGCCACGACAGCAGATAAACCTTTAACTACAGCTGGAGCCGCTTGTCGGGACTTTAGAGCGAGTGTTCAGTCATTACAGAGCCGAAGTATCGACCGCGGTCTGTGGGGAAATATGCGACGCCCCTGACTGCCCGTCGTTTTCCTCATTTCTGCCTCCGTCAGGTTCCCAGCTCAGCCCATGAGATCCTCTACGTCAAAGAAGAAGAGTTTCTGTAGCGGTGCGACCGACGGCAGGTGACTGACTGTCTATGAGTGACTGCTGCGGATTCCGCTTCTTTCCTCGGACTCCAGTGCACAGACAGCAGCATGCGATGTAACAGGAAACACTGCCCCCTGCTGGAAGCAGCTCAGCAACGCGTCTGCGCGCGCATAATGGAGCGCCTGACTCCATCTTTGGATGGAGATTTAGTTCCTGTAAAGGTGGAATTCTTCTGGAAGTTTCTGTTTTTCCCCCCAGGCCTGGTCTTGTAGACAAACCAATATGGGAGATCTGTTTTACTGCTGATATGTATTTCATCTTGTGTCTTCGTTCTTTACTTTATATGATTTAGGAACTATAGATAAGGTGGATTTTTACAAAACATTTTATCTTAGTGAGATGATGTGACAACAATATTTGTAGATTATTTAATCATACAGATAATACAGGGTTTTTTGTTTGTTTGTTTGCTTGTTTGTTTAAGTAACTTCCAGGTGCTGTGAAAGGGGCAGTATAATGTAAAATCGACTTTTTGGAGTTTTATATCACGTTATAATGTTATTCCCTCATCAAAGTCATACCTGGAGTGTTGCCTTTATTTTTTTCATGAATGTTTGAGATAAATGCCTGGGTGGATCTAGCCTTTAAGACACAACTCCTCAAATCTGCAGTTTCCAAGCTTCAAAGCTTCCACCTCACAGAGCAGCTCTCCTCCGAATCTCCCCCACTCAGCTCCTTTAGACTAGCCAGCAGCAATTAGCAAACACCTGGTGGATCTGTGCATCTGCTGAGTTCATTGTATGAGAAAAGTCTCCATGAAGCGCACAATGTTTCTATAGGGTTAACTGTAGCAACATTTGTGATGACTTCCTGAAGGCGGGTTTCAGAAATAGCAGGAGTTTTTAAAGAGACAGAGGTCCAATTTCAAGGTGTTCATTTAAAAGGTAAAATTTATTTGAATGATTTGACATATATAAAGAGAGAGTATTGTTAAACAATTGAAGTTAACATAGTTGCTTGATTATGCTGTAAAATGGCACTATGTGCCTGGAAAACATAATACTGCCCCTTTAAGTGTAGTATTATAGTCTTAGCTCCTTTAAGATAGTGTTTTCTTATGATATGACTCCTGTGTGGTGTACCACCTTCCTGTTTGTGAGTTTTGATCATGTATGTGAAATTAACCACCAAATTTCATTGTATATGATTGGGATTTTATGTCATAGGACAATATAAATCAGTGGATAATTATTTTGTGGAATGAAAGTGACATATGTTTTTTATTATCATTTATGTTTATAAATCTGAAAATTGTGGTGTGCATTTTTATCTATCCATTCTTCACGGTGCAAATCATTTTACTAGAGGTCAGAATTTTACACTTTAGGGTCACCTGATCAGAACATCGTCTTCCACACTTTGGCTCTGTCCATTAAGCCACATGTCTGATTGCAAACTGTAAATTTTGACTTTTTATGGTCTCTTCTTTGTCTTTCAAAGACCAGACTTGTGATGTCCACAATGTACTGTTGGCCGCTGAGTGTATTTTTCCATCTGACCTGTAGATTTGTTATTCACTAGCTGCTTTTCTATCACAGATATGCACCAAACTTTGTTGCTATTCTGCTAACGTCGGAAAAAGGCAAATTTTGCATTTGCAGTGTTTATCTTAAATAAGAAACTCAGCTGAAATCACACATGAATACGTTTGTTCATGAGATTTAAAAAAAAACAATGTTGCATCATTGTCCTCCTCCCTCTTTCTGTCATCTGCTTTGTCCTTTCCACCAGTATTGAAAACTGACTGTTGGTCGCGGCTGGTGTGATGTGAAAAAAGTATTTTCACTGCAGTTTTACAAGATACACAAATTTATACATTTGAAAAACCAACCGCAAAAACCTCTTAACAAAACGTGTGAGATTTTTTTTTTTAATTGGTGTGTTTCTATTAAACAAATGTATTGTCTTAACTTAAATTTGCGCAATTTTAAGACAAATGGAAATGCAGCTACTGGAAACAAAAAAAACAAACAAACAAAAAATCTAAGGTATTCATTATTACATTATTATTACAATTCAGAAGACAACTACGGCTGCATTGAATTTTTTGGGGGGGTATCACAGTAATAGTGTCTGTATTGAAATCCAGGCCACACTTTTCAGTTTTTTTATTGGTAAAACAGTTGCAAATCAGACATCCTATTAACTTTGAAGTCCTGACTCGGCACCGCTCTGTGTTGGTCTGTCAGATGAAATCCTAAAGATGTGAAATGGTTCATATGGAGGGTTTTCCTGCTCAACTTGTGCCTGTTGGATTTTGGACTCATTTCTAGGCACCAACTTGGATCCTGCTTGGCTTCCAGGTCAGCTTTCTGCCTACAGCAATACGATCCCTGTTCAACACTGTTTACAGCATCCTGTGTGCAAAACCTGCAAGAGGGAAATTTTACTGCGGTGTTTTTCCCTTTGTTTGGGACCCACTTAGTGGTGGACGCTGTCAGATGTGCATGTCTTTTTTTTATTTGTATGTTTATTGTGCTGACACACAAAAACTAAGCCATGTTTTCCTCTGCTACACAGTCACATGTAATGCTGACCTCATGACTTTCTTTGTAAAATAAATTTTCTTATTGCAGTTAGCTTCCACTAGATGGCAGCAGCTACATGTGAGTCCTTATTAACACTTTGTTGGCTCCCCAACACTCTGGCTCTTCCACAGTATGATTACTCTTACTTGAATACCCGAAAATTGTACTCAGTTGAGAGGAACGTTACTTCAACATATCTATGCTCAAGTAAAAGTAAAAAGTAGCTGTTCAAGAAATTACTCAAGAGTAAAAAAAAAAGTATTTGGTAAAAAGTCTACTCAACTGATCAAATTATCAGTCAATTGAAAAGTAAAAAAATGTATCATTAGACGAGCCAAAATATAAGGTTCAGTGAAAATCTTTGAATTTTACAGACAGAAATGGCAATAATTTAAAAAAAAAATAACCTTTCCAAATCAGTTTCTTTCAATATAAAATGTATGAAACTTTAACAAAAACTGTAATTGCGTGTCTGTTGAATTTGTTTGTTTTTTATTCAGTGGGTAGAGAATCCAGAAATTTTACTCACGTCAAAGTTAAAAGTACAGCATAGTAAAATTATTCCTACAAGTACTTTTTTTTACAAAACGTTACTCAAGTAAATGTAATTGAGTTAAATGAAATGTAATACAATAAATGAAATGCATCAAAAGTGATGCGTGGAAGACTCAGTGACTAACCTGATAGAAGGTGGGGAGTAAAGCCTCATATAGCTCAGTCCAATTCACTGCATGTAGGGCTAACAGAAGGTCATTCTGCTCCCTGACCAGCAAAACCGCTGTAGGTTTGTACACTTTAAAACAGATATTTACAACCCAAAAGGTTTGACCTAAATCTTGCAGCTTAAAAGACAGTGGTTCCTGTTACTGACCAAATTTATGCAAACTTTGGATATGGGGAAAGATACAGAAAAAAGAAATCAAATAGCAAAAATTTTCTTGTTATGCTTTTTGGCATTTAGCAAATAGAAATAATTTTGATAATTTTAATAAAGCTAAAACAAGAAAAGTTGAATTTGATTTAACCTCAGACAGAGAGAAGAAAATATGTTTATATCTTTTTATCCAGTGTATAAAAAAGACACTAATATTTGAAATATCTGCATTCTACTGAATGACTCCTTCTGGTTCCCCCAACCTGTTAAAATGCAGGAGCTTATCTTAGCCTGTGAAGTGGGATCAATACATTTTTATGCTGCCAATTTTTTCTTTCAACCTCATTCTACAAAATAGGCCATTTCCTTTAATTTTCCACAAATTACATTCAGTTTGAAACATACATTTCTTCTCTTTTTTTCTAAAAGGTTCATGTTGTCCCCTGGTCAAAAAGCTCAAAATAAAACTAAAATTGTGGTTGTCAAACAGCAAAAATGTCTTGGTTTTTTGTTTTGTTTTGTTTGTGTTTTTTAAAGAATTTTGGGACTTACAACAAAATATTTCAGTAGGAACAAAGCTGGAAGAAAAAAGTAAGTGACCCCTGGATTAAGTGGATTTGTAGGTTTGCTTTCCTCTCCTTCAAATCCACATGAATGTTAACGTTTGTGCAGAGCTGCTTCGTTACTGATTGATCAGACAGGATGTGAGTTTGGTAGAATATGAGCAAAGATTTACAGCTTCACCAAAATGTTTCCGTTGAGCAAACGGTGTCAAACATTTCACTGTGACACACATTTTAAATAACTAACCCAGTTGGATCTGTCAAATTATGTCACAAACACCTTGTTGAACAGTTTGTACAGGGTGACTGGAAACATGTAACCATTGTAAATAATTAAATACGATGGATGAACACAGAGGTGTACACTGAACTTCCTCCAGAATCCATTAACAGTATTTCCAGAAATAACATATAGCACATAAACTTTTCTATTTTGCTTCTCTGTGTTTTTCCAGCTATCAAATCATTTTTGAGTTATTTTAATCAACCATTTCATGATTTAACCCTAAAGAAACTTTGTAAATCTTTCTTTAGATTGTGAGATCTCTAAAATCACCACCTGAATATTTTTTCTGAACATTGAATAGTTGACATGGCCTTTTTTCAACAAGGAGATGTCCGTTGAAAACACACCAGCAGTGTGTGGTGTTGTGTCCAGACCAGCTGATATCTCTGCGTTTTCCAAGGTTTGGTGTTCAATTAATAGTAGAATTTGAATTTGAATTTTTCCACTTAAAGGTATAACTGATACTGCATCCTGTCTTATTCTTTCTATTTTTCCCCCTTCTAAGGAGAAATGACTTTGAAGGCCACGACTGACGTCACTGTTTTTCTGTGGAAACATGCAACACTGGTTTGAAAACCTGATGGTGGCACTTGTGGTTCAGCTGTACACACTCTGCACACCTTCAGATTTTCCTTTAAATAAAAATATTACTGATAATAAAAAATTAAAAGAATAAAAATAAATAGTTATTGTGTTTTTCTATTATATAACCCTCTTTACTATCAACAACATTGTGGAGCAAAAAGAGAAAACAAAAAGATCTTTCATGTAAAAACATGTTGGACGTAGCCTACATCAGTGTGAGTCTGTGGGCCCATTTAAAGCCTAAATCCTATTGGTTAGATTACTTTTGCTTATTTCGTGGCACGGCATTTTTTAAGCTAAAATGAATTTTGAAGGTTTTGAGTTCTAAAAGCGGTGGAGCAGACCCTGCCTGAGCTTTTTATGTTTTCCTTTTTATTTTATTTTTTGTGGTTTCAAAAACTGAAGATCTGACGGGTCACCCGGTTGGCCGACCGTGACATCTACATCATATTGCGGGAGAGTTAAACAACTAAATTAAGTCAAAGCATTTGCCAAAAGAGTAGAAGTTAAGCAAACATTATTGCAGCACAATTATTCCGCTGTTAGTGTTCCATGTATCTTACGCCCATGTAGCCTCTATTTGTGTGGTTTAGGTTTGGGCTGGTTTTGTGACGTGATGCTTGTTGGACATGTGGTTGTGATCTTGTGGTTCAGGTTCAGTGATAGTATTGTGCGAACCTTTCCGATAATATCCTGCAGGCGCCACTGGGGAACCACAATGAGCTCCGAGCAGCATTGATGGAGAAGGACTACAGTGATCCTGTTTCATGGAATATCCTCAGACTGCGACCAGCTAGCGTTGTTTTAGCCCGGCACTGTTTGCCAGATCATTGGCTCCTTGGTTCTGAGTCCCATGCTTTACTCTGGATCTCCCTCAGTCAGACCAAATCTGCACCAACCCTCTGAAAAGCTCCTATGATTGGTTACCACAAAGTTGCCCTTCTTCATCTTCTGCTCTACCTGTCTGATATCCACTGCTCATGCAGCTCCATCAGTTTCTCTGCCCTCCTAAGCCTCCACTGCTTCCTTGTCTCCCTGCCATCCCACAGACTAACGTCTCCGGATCACACTCACTCCTAGCTGGAGGTCAACTCTATCACACTCTGTAAGAAAAGGTTCTCTCACCTTTTAGGAGGTGAAGTCTTCTGGTTCTTCTCATAAATATCAACTTCTTCCAGTGCTCCCAGTCCCCCACACCAGTTCCTTCCCCAGATCAAGACCATGCTCAGTATTCACCTTTGTAAAATCTTTTTTAAAAACTTTTTTTTTTGTTTCCTTGGAACTCTTTGGGTCAGCATGCGTTGAAACAACTTGCTCCATTATGTGCAAGGCAGCAGCTGGAATCAAATGAGTAGATCTAAAATCACCTGGCAAACGCTGTAGACCAAAACTGTTCACGTTATTCAATGTGACCAGTTATTCAATGTGACCAGTTGTTTATATATA